>CAEGAE010014942.1:0-49158 GCA_903067095.1 Girardinus metallicus | reverse complement strand
AAGGACCGGAGGAGAAACATTTTTCTTAGAGTACTTGAAATACAGCCAATAAAACAGGAAGTACCCCAGCCCTATCAGGTGCAGCTTCCGGTTGTCGTGAAAAAGGTCTATTGATTCAGTCGACCCGTCTTCGTTGAAGACAAACATTTGAACTCATTTATTTTATTCTTTTTTTTTTCACCTTATTCCCTGGAATACCGAAGTGGACATGAGCTTTACTGTGTGCAAAGTTCGCAAAATGAAGATTCATCACGTCGGAAACGCGAACCGAGCTAAGCTACAGCGGAGTCAAGGTACGTCATAGCTTAGGCCTGTTGTGATTGGTCGGAAGTTTGTTGCCATGTTTTATGCTGAAATGCTCTTGGACAGTGAAGTTGGTATTTCGCTGGTTTTTGTATCCGCAGAGGCGACATGAATATGAGGAATCATGTAATTTTATTATTATTCACTAAATACCTTCAAACAATGTCAAATAGCTAAAAACTCTTGGATGGAAATTACAACATTATCATCCATGGAGGAGGCTGTCTGGCACTCTCCTTCAAAGCAAAATGGAGGATGCTGGGAGGGAGTGATTCCATCTACACATGGGTTAATATTTAAAGCTTAAAAACGTGAAACTTTAATGTTTCAATTTTGCCTTCCAAACCAGATTGGAGTAGATTGTGAGGATCTTTTGCGCATCTATAGATTGAAAAAAATCATTATGAATAATTGTTTTGGATCGTAAATTGATCCTGATTCTACTCGTAGTTTTCTAGTAATGAAAAAAAAGTAATAAATGTTCTTGTATATCACATCTGGTCTGGAAACATCTTGGGATTTAGTTTGGAGCTAAAAATTTAGCTAGCTAGCTAAGCATTTAGCATTTAGCCAGCTGTGTCCACAGAGCCACAGGTAGCAGACCCCTGTCCAAACCCCTCCTGATTTCTATAGCTACATGATGATCAGTAGTAAATAATGCTTCTTGGCTGGTTAACTAACTGTTGTGTTAGCTTAACAAGCTAAGCTAAATAGTTAACTAGCTAGCTATTTTGCTAAATATGTTATGTGATATTTGTACAATAACTAATAATATGTTAAAAATAAGACTTTGAAATAATTTGCCTCAATTTTTTCTCTTGTTTCAGGTTAACAACCCAAATTATTGCCGTTAATTACAAACAGAATCCAGTAGTTTCAGTCACTCTGTTGTTCACATTCAATGCAAATATTCTGTAAAACATCCAAAGAGCCACAGGTTGCATTTTCCTTTGCATTTTTTGTCTACTCCACAAACTTCAGTGTGCAGTGCTTCAACGTCTAACATTATATGATGTTATATAACAAACGGTTTCCAGCCTGGAACTATTTTTACAGTTTCCCCGTCTCCCTGTCTGTCGTGAGGCGTCGTGTCCGTGTGACGGGACGAGGATCTCTGGAGAGCGATGACAGCTCAGGCTCTCGGTGCTTTTAAACTCTGAAGCGTCTGAGCTGAAATGTTCATCCTGTGTTTCTGCACGAACTGAACCACGTCTGGAGCTCCAGACGTAATGAACCCCTGCCTGTGAAATGAATCCACTCTGAGATGCATTATTTACAGCCACCATGTCTGATCCAGACAACCTTTCATCTGGATCAGACGGTCAGTACCTGCAGAAACGCTCTGAAGATGAAGCTAGCAACAAACATGAAGCCGTTTCAGACTCCATTAGACCTGCAGCCCTCTGTGGGTTCAGCTGTTAATAGATTCATTCAGTTTCTCTGTTGATTTCAACCAGATCACTTATTTTTCTGACCGTCTTCTCCAGCCACACTGCAGCTGATTGAGATCCAAACGTTTCTCCTTTTAGCTCCAGGTAAATGTTTGGCTCCAGTGACAGAAGCAGCTCTCTGAATCCTGCTGTCAGGCTACTTCCTGTTTCACTTTTTCACAGCGATTTGATCGGCCCGATTCCAATCGTTTTACACAAAAAGAAAAATCTGATCTGATCTACTTCCAAATGTGGGTCTAATCGGATTGAAGGTGCGGGTCACATAATCAACAACAGGAAGTTACTACTGGTGGAAACAACAAAGAAGAAGATGACAGGAAGTAGCTGAAGTGTTATGGCCAGTGACTTATCGCGTGATCAAACTTATTCACATGTGATTTTTAATTGTGTTTCTTATTTAATAGAAATACCGCAATTGTGAAATTGTGTTTTGCAAACATTTGGATAATTTATCGTTTTTCTCTTTCTACCAAAAACTAGATGATAAAAGTCTCCAGTCTGCTGCTTTGGTCTCAGCTAGCCTTTATTTTGAAGGACATTTTAGTTTACAGAGACTCCATAATTAATTTTATCGGGTTTTTATTTATTTATTTTGGATATTTAAAATGTCTTCCAGTTCCAGTGTTAAATATTTATTAGAATTTAAAGTTTATCCATCTTTGAGAACGTGTATAATGTAAAAACCTGGAAAACTGAGAATCTTGTTTGGTTTGAGACGATAAAACATTTTGCTAAAACATTTATACAGTGACGGGTTTTGTGGGCAGTTGCCCAGGGCGTCATCTGGAAGGGGCCGGAACCCAACAGAACTAGAAAATAAAATATACATTATTTACCTGTCAGCTTTCGAGTTTCCTGCTACTAGTATGAATGTTTATTGGAATAAGTTTCCCTTAGTTGCTGTTAATTTCTGGCATTTTAATTGGTTGGAGCGCTACTTGATTGACAGCACTACTTTTTTTTTTTTTTTTTTACTCTGTTGGTGCAAATTAAAGAAACCATCTATAAATCAAGAAGTAATTCAAAAAATAAATGAAAATAAAACTCCTTGTTCGACCTTCCATCTTGTAGAAGCAGAAAACTAAAATAAACTCGTACCTCTCCCTCCCTCTCTGGCCGAACATGTCCCCCACACAGGACGGCACCGCCAGGCTCAGAACCCGTGCAACTGGAAATCCCATTAGCAAACGGCTCCGCTGATAAGGCAGATGAGTGCACAGAGCTCCAAGTGATTCCTAATTTCACACCCAGATTTCCTTTTAGCGCCGGGACGAGACAACAGCAACAAACTGCAGCAGGAAAAGCTGCAGCTCAGATGATTGATGGTCATTAGAGTTTTACCTGCACGAGGACAAAATGCTGAATTTTTTATGCATTATTTATAAAGATTTGGTGTTAAGAAACTTCCACCTGATGAAACCTGCATAACAACCAGCTGCAGCGTCTCATCAGACCCTCTGAGGCCCAAACGGAGGAGCTGAGATCCCACCGCAGTGATTTATGGCTCTAAGTGTCTCTTGGCCCTGATGGAGCAGCTGAGACTTTTTGTTTTGAACAATTATGATGATGGAAAACAATCCCTGCACATCATAGACTTGGCAAAGCAGCCAGAGGGTTACAGCTCTGGATGTGTCGATGCTTAAATCACTGATGGCCGTTGGAAATAATATTCCCACCCTGCAGAGAACAGAGTCAGAGGCTCCTGCAGGTTCACAGGTTTGCAAACGTTTCAGTTCGACAGAAAAACGTGAACGAATGAAACGGAGCCGTTTCCACATCTAGAGCTTTGGGACTCGTTTGTAAAGTTACAGCATAAAATTAATAGCAATATTTTGGGTTACTTATGCTGTTCTAACAGACAAACATGGAGATTCATTTTCACAACGTTATGAATTCATTTTCATGCCAGTTTAAATATTTAATTATCACGGCGGATATTTTAGTTATCAAGCTAAATATTTGAATATATAAATTAATTAAATATGTAGCTCGTAAACTCAATAGTTAAGTGTGAGTTAAATATTTAGTTGGCAAGCTAAATGTTAAGATTATAATATAAATATTTAGCTCCAAACTAACTAAATATTTTAGTTATCAAGCTCAACCTTTAGCTTGGAGATGATAAATATTTAGATATTTAGCTTCACATTAAATATTTAGCTCAGAACTAATTACCTTGCTAAATAGCTGTCTAAATATTTAGTTTGATGTTTAATATTTAGTCAATGCTAAATATTTAGCTTGAAACTACATAGTAAGTATTCAATCTGAAATTTACAAAATTTGGAGATGATAAATATTTAAATATTTTGCTTGTTAACTAAATAAATATCTCAGAGCTAATAGCTTACTAAGTATCTATCTAAATATTTAGTTGGAAAGCTAAATTTTTTACTTGTTAACTAAAATGTAACTTGCTATAAGTTAGAAAGCTGAATATTTAGCATTAACTAAATATTTAGCTCAGAGTTAAATATTTAGTTTCAAGCTTATTTAGATTAAAAACTGTTATTTATTAATTAATAACATGCTGAAAATATGACTTTAAAAGAGGATCCCCCTTTTTTCCTCTTCTGATGCAGAACAACCCAAATTACTGGAGTTAATTGTTGACTGTAGCTGCAGCAGGTGGGTGTGAGAGCAGGAAACCGTTTAAATCTGCATCCATCAAACGGAGCTGAACTCCAGCCTGTCTGAGATGAGGCGTCGTCCCCACCTGGGGAAACGCTCAGCCGGCCGAGTCACGGACACGCAGGAAGTCAAACTTCCTTCTCCTCCTGCTTCTTTAAAAACCCAGACGACATTTCGGAGTCAGCAGAAACGAGCCGTTGAGAAACTTTCCTGACTGCAGGGGAAACGACGTGTCTCCCTGCAACGCTGCAAAGTTTGTCCTGAGCTCAACCGGGTTGTTGGCCAACGAGGGGGCCGCGCCGCGCCGCGCAGGCAGGTTGTCATGACGACGGCGACATGTGCCGGGTGAATGATGACTCAAGATGAAATGGTCCACAATCTGGAGGTCTTTGTTTAAAGCTAAATATTTAGTTAGCAAGCTAAACATTCAGCTTGGCAACTCAATATTTAACTCACTAATTAAATATTTAGTCATTGAGCCGAATAGTTTGCAAGCTAAATATTTATATACTTTTTCATATTTAGATTAAAAAGTTAGTTTTAGTTACTGATGCTAAATTTAGTTTGCTAACAAAATATGTTGCTTGGTAATTAAGCATTTGTTTTCTGAGCCAAATATTTAGTGAGGGAACTAAATATTTAGTCAGCAAGCTAAATATTTAGTTTAAATATTTGGAGTAGAACTAAATATTTAGGTACCAAGCTCAATGTTTAGTTAGCAAACAACATATTTAGTTGGCACTCTAAATATTTAGCTTTTAACTATTTCGCCTGCTAAGTAAATATTAGCTACAAAGCTAAATATTTAGTTAGCAAATTTGATATTTAACTTCAAACCAAATATTTAGCTTGCACAGTAACAGGGATCCGTTCACCCTGAGCTAAATCAGGTGTTGGGTTGTCATGGAGATAACCCAGTCGTGCCTCTCAGAGGTTAAAGCGTTTCGGGCCCTGAACGCGGCGCTCCTTGTTTCCCGCCGTGCCGCCCGGCTGCCAGCTGTCAGTCATTATGGCGGGTCGCCATCGATTTCCTCTGCCTGCCTCCTGAAGGCATCAGCATCCTGCCAGGAAACCTCAAGGACATTCCAGCCACCGTTCTCCACTTCCAATCAAACCTTCCTGACTTTTCTTCCTCACCTGCAACCAGGACAGTGTTAAACGTTTCACAGCGTTTCAGGACTCCTGTGGGGAACAGGTGAGAGGCCATGCTGGATGACATTTCTCCTCACCAGGAGTGTGAGCTTCTTCTTTTTTCTTGTACCTCGAGGCGCCGCCGTTCGCCTCGCTAGGAGCAGTCGGGGCGTGAAAAGCTTCGCCGCCACCAGGACCGGCTGCCCGGCCGTCCAGGAGCTGCTGAGTAAATCAGCCTCGTAAAAATCTCACTTCCTGCCCGTCACCCGGTTTATTAAATGTGATGAAGCAGCTAAAATGCTTGTTTAACGCGTATTTATTCAGGTCAACGAGCGCCGCCGCCGTAATTAGTTACTGGAGATTTCCCAGGAGGAGAAAAAGAAAACACACCTCCATCTTCTTTTCTCTGCTGAATGTTGCAGCACAACAAGCCGGTCAGCCGCAGCGCCGTTACCGTGACAACGTCATGGCAGCTGCTCCTGGAAGAAAACATCAATTCATCCGCAATGCAACTATAGGACATGCAACCAACAACCAAACAGGTTCCAATCTGGACTTTGACTAGGCCATTTTTCCGCCATTTGGCTGTAGATCTGCTGCTGGGTTTTGAATCGTTGCTCTGCTGATGGACACAGTTTGTTGGAAAGCTTTGGTCCAATCACCAGCTGCCTTTCCACTGTAATTATTTTTACCCATTTGGGCTTTTTGTGATCATTTCACTCCCAAAAAAAAACTCAGATTTAATGTGCAAAACTAAACCGTATTTGATGGATTTCGAAGCCTCTTCAGTCTGGACGGTCGTGTCGCATTTAAACCAACTTTTACGTTTAAATGAGACATGAATCATAATTCTGCACCAGTTTACGTCCAAACCTACCGGCTGAAAATTATTTCAAAGTCTGTGTCGATAGCTAGAAGTGTTTGTAACTATATTCAAGAGTTAATGACTTAAAATAAGACTAAGTGGCTGAAAAGTTACTTTACTAGACTCTAGATAAAAATTCTTGGTAAGATTTTTTTTTTTCTAGCTTTATTGTAATCAGTGTTTGTTTGTTTGTTGTTTTATTTTTTTTGCAAAACTGCAATGGAAATGCTTTTTTTCTTTCGCACCACACGGGTCACATGATCAACAACAGGAAGTTACTACTGCAGGAAACGACAAAGAAGACGACAACAGGAAGTGGTTGAAGTATCATGGCGGGTGACTTATTCCATGAACAAACTTATTCACATGTAATTTTAATTGCGTTTCTTATGTGACGGAAAAACCGCATTTGCAAGATAGTTTTTTTTTATATATATCAACAAAGTTCTGCAAACATTTGTACTGGAAACGTAGCTTTTGAGTCACAGCAATTAAAGCCCCACAAACACAAATACTGCCCCCGAAAAACATTCCTATTTGTAAAGCGTTTTTTAGGAGACCAGTCAACATGCAACTTCTCCTCTTCAATCTGACAAAAGCAGAAATGGTGTACTTCGTTTTTCAAAACATCATCATCTTTTTCACCTCCAGGCTCTTCAGCATGAATACTCCACAACCCAAAGGGACTCCAGTTATACAAAGCTCCACTTGGAGATTTATTCAATCTATTATCCCACTTTGGCTTTTGGCTTTGCTTTAAACACTAAAATAAAATAGAAAAAAGACACATATCTGCTGGGTTTATTCCTTTCTGGGTGGAAATCATCCCCCGGTTCAGTCGCAGCTCCTAAATCTCTGGATGTTATCAGGAGGTTGAAGCCCAGAGGGAAGCAGCTCACACCTTCCCAGTGTGATATCTGCTAAATGGCAGCTATCGCCAAGGCCATCTAACTCTGCCTCACTTCTGGGATCACCCAGGGCAACTTTTCCGCTTTCTTCTGCTCTGTGAGAGCATGCTGAGCTGAAACCAGAGGGGAAAACTGAACCACAACAAAGCTGGTGATGTCTGAGGCTGAGGAAGAGCGTGGAGCGGGGCTTTCATGGATGTTGGCGGGTTACCAGGAGAGCATGGCCTCCACGGACTGACCCACTAACTAAAGACAAAAGAGTGATGATTTGAGGCTTTCCTTCCCCCCTGAAGCTGAACGGACCAGCAGCGCCGGCCGGCCCAGTTCTGGAGGCTCAGATAAATGAAGCATTCAGGCTTTTAGCAGAGAGCAACAATCAGGCCTCAAATAAGAAGCGCAGTGTTTATTATCAGTGTGCAAGACTGGAAACGACACGAGGTGGAACCAGTTCCAGAGCTAAACTGGTCCTTTTCTGCTTCAGCAAATGACAGGAGCAACTCTGGTACCAGCGAAACCCATTAACCCATTAACCCAGGAAAACCCATTAAGAGACAGATAAACCAACAGCGTGTGGTGGGCTTCGCTAGCTAAAACGTTAACTTTAAATGGCTACACCAACACGGTATTTAGTGGAAGCTAATGCGAAAGCGCTAACTTCAATTTAAAGTATGTTTTCCAATGGTGAGCCCAGCTAGCTGAAGAGGTAGTTATGCTAACGATATAGCAATAATCATAAGCCATTAGTTCCACTAACTGGCTATATCAACAAGGTATTTAACAGAAGCTAATGCTAAAGCTAACTTCACTTCTAATTATTTCTTTCAGTGATGAGCACAGCTAACTAAAAAAATTGTTGCACTAACACTAAAGTACTAATGACAACAATTAGTTCCACTGTTTCACTAAATCAACATCGTATTTAGCAGAAGCTAATGCTAAAGTGATAACTTCAATTCAACTTATGTCTTTCAGTGTTGGGAAGAGCTAACTAAAAATAGATGAGCTAACCCTAAATTACTAATAATAAACATTAGTTACGCTCATGCTAATCGGTACAACAACACCAATTTAGCATTACTGTAAGCTGATGCTATATCGCTAATGCTAAAGCACTAAATTCAATTCAATTTATGTATTTCAGTGATGGGCGCTAACTAGGAAGCTGGTTGCACTAACACCGAAGCGCTACGTAGAGGAAGCTAATGCTGAAGTGCTAACATAGATTCAAATTACATCATACCTTGAAAGGCTACTAAATATTTTCAGTTAGCAAAAGTGTTAAACTAAAATCTAGCTCCACTTTTAGCTCGTTAGTGGAAATGCGCCTGATTAAATCGTTGTGAGCTCTCAGTTTGAAACGCCTGGTTTAGTTTTCCGTTCAGACAGAAACATGCCGCCGCCGCGCCGCCGCTAATAAAAGTCAGATTAGCTGCAGATCAACAGGAGCTCATTGTTTCTCAGCTTCCTGAGTTTTTTTTTTTGACGCTTCAGTCACCGTCTATAAACGGCGCTTAGGCAGATGTGAGGATGTTGGGTTTTGATGCAGCTGCAGAGGGAGACATCAGGCAGGAAATGATGTCAGAGGGGGGGAGGGGGGGGGCGCAAAGATTCACTGAAGATTTTATTTTTAATAAAATGACTGGAAACCAAAGCAACACTGATCTCTTGTTTTTCTGTCGACCACTGAAATAAAAGCTGCAGGTTGCTGTAAAATAATTGGATTTCTCATGAGAACCTGAAGTGACAGAATATTGTTTCAGTTTAATTCAAACTAAATAGAAATTTAAGCGTTTTTTCCTGTTAAGCAGCATAAACCAGAGCAGCAGGAGCTCAGATTGTTTATTGGTTTGTTTGTTATTCTGTTGAGCCACATTTCAAAAGCAGTATTTGATTTTCTCTGGTTGATTTTAGTATTTTTCCATTATTTTGTCAGACTGAAGTGATTTTGTTCGTCCATGTTTTTCTGTGACCAGTTCAGCCCAGAAGCACCAACCTGTTTCCTCTCTTTACCTGAATGCCTCTGCTTGTTGAGCCTCAATGTGATGCTCTGCAGCCATTTGCGTTGCCTGGCAACAGGATCTGGGATGCTGATTGTAAATGATGCTTCAATAAATGGACAAAATCAACATGTCTGCCGAACTGTTCTGATGACATTCTGAAAAGTTGTTATGAAACAATTTGCTCCAGTGGAGGCGGAAAGAAGGAACAACGCCCCCTACTGCAAAAAGAGGTTTACTTTTTATTCATGTCATTAAAAGAAAATTACATTATTTGGAGAACTAAATACAAAAACTATGTCTTACTTCAGTGTAACTCTTTGAGTTGATCTGATGAGAGAATAAGACCCGAGTGAAGTTTCTCCCTCCACCTTCTTCAATTGGTGTCAAACGTTTGTGCAGCAAAAAAATGTTGTTTGTGCCGCAACCATTTTAAAGATATTAAGTGTTTACACTTATTGATAAGGTCATAGAGGTCAGCCAGCCAACCAAAATGAAAGTAATTTGGTGTCAAACTCGACTATTTTTGTGCAGCAAAACAACTTGTTTGTGCTGCTTTTGCTTTGAAAATATTAATGAAAGTTTAGAGGTTAAGAGGTCAACCTGCTCCCTCACACATTATCCAAATCTAACAAAGTTGGTGTCAAAATTTCTATTACATTTTTATTAATATCTGTGACACAAACAAAAATATTTGCAGCACAAACGTTGCACAAATGTTTGAAGCCAATGTTGTTAAGAATTGGGTATAATGTGGCGGTGCTGGTTGACCTTTTGACCTTTAAACTTTTGTTATTATCTTCACAGACAAAAAATGTTGCTGCACAAACGTAGCACAAACGTTTGACACCAGTTTTGTTAGATTTGAAGAGGCGGGGAGCGACTTGACTCTGTTTCATCCCTGCCTCTCCGGAGCAGATGTCCTCCTGTGGGACCTGCGGCGTGACGCATGCTGCTGCGGCAGCTGCTGAGGTTTCGCCCCTGAGGCTGCGCCGCGTCGCCCCAGGCAGCAGGTACGACGGCGCTCGGCAGGAAACAACCTCCTTCGCTCCCCACCGGGTTCCTGTCAGAGACACAAGTGAAATGTTCCCTGGAAAACGGAGAATATTAATGATCATCACAGGTACGAGTCACATACAGTTTAGTTTATTATGTAGATATAGAAGCCGCTTCGTCCAAATACAGTAAATATTCTAATAAAACACCTGTAGACCAACGACATCACAGCATATCCAGATGTTAACTTTCCAGTTACGCCTGTTGATCAAGCATGTGGCGACAGTGGAGAGGAACCACTGCCTTTAACAGCAAGGAAACTGTTTTTATTACTCTTACTGTCGTTGTGTTAATTTGATATAAACTGTTGTGCTGCTGAATTCAGTTTAGAGATTGAGTGGCTGCATTTAATAACTGAAACATTAGTTTATTATGATAATTATTAGTTTGATACCAGGAAGTCGTTTTTATTAACAGTTTTTCCATTAATTTTTTACATTTTATGGCGTTCAATAGCATTTTTTAAATATTAGTTGAACTCTAATGGCTTGGTCTTTGTCTTGGACGGTCCAGTCTCGGTTGTGGTCTTGAATGGTCTGGTTGGTCTGGTCTTGGTCATGGAAGAACCAGTAGAAAACTGGTGCTGACCATCTGGATTTTAAATGGACAGAAAGGAGACATATAATAAGCACCGAATCGCTGGGCTGTGAAAAAACCAAACCAAACACAAAGGCAAACATCGATACAAAGAATGTCTTTCATGTTAATGGTAGACGGCTGGTGGTTCCGTCCTGGAAAGAGACCAGGACTCCTTTCCACGGGCGAACAAAGCTAATGACTGCAGTAGCATCAGGACGCAGCTCTGAGCATCGCTGCTAACTGAGCTTCAGAGAAAGACCCCGCCTGATCTGGAAAGGCCTTAATTATTCCCCCTTTAGTTTTTATATGAGCTCAAACAGAAAATGAAATGGAGATATTTTTATGGTAAATGAGTTTCAACCCACGAGGGTTTTATAATCAACCCTCACAGACTCTGGATGCATCCAGTAATTATCATGTTCGGATCTCCTCAGAAGACGGCAAGATTATTTATCGACCTTCTCTAGTCACACGAAGTAAATCGTCGGGCATTTTCCTGCTCGGCGGGACGGAGTCTGAAAGAGGACAGAGTGAGCTGGGACACGGGAAGATCAAACCATTTGTTTAACGTAAATATATCAAATGAAACAGAGATAAAAATATACAAAAACAATTCTGACAGGCAGAAGTGGAAACACTGAAGACGATGAGGAGGAGAGCGGAGGATATAAAAACAATCACCACTTTCAAAATGAAACGGGAAACAGAGCTCTCAAGGAAAACAATAACAGAAATCATATTTAGCTAAATTAAGTCCATTTCATGCTACACGATTCTGCTCTTCTGCATTCTGAGATTGTCGCTTGTGATGATCGTAACCGATCATCCTGCGGTGTTCGACTGATCGGGTCCCATCTGAAATCGGACATATTCAACATGTTGGATTGTCTTCGATTATCGCAGCGTGTGGGTTTTCCCCCGACTGGGAGCGAGAAGCAGCTTGTTGAATGTGACCGGCAGCCAATGGGAAAACACGGATTCCCCTCAGAAACACGGAGGGGATCCCAAACAGCGACCCGAAGTCCAGCGGACATCGGAGAGGAAATGTGGAAACAACATTAAAGTTTATTCAACACGTCGTGCAAACAATATCCACAGAAATGACAAGGAGAGGAGTTGGAGCGAAATTACTACTGCAGTTGATTCCGGTAATTTTTCATCTGTTCGTCGTTAACGTGACATAATAACGATAATATTATTCATTCAGTCAGGGCTCGACGCTTACAGAATGCAACTAGTAAAACTTTACTTAACTGGACTTGTAGCCATTATTTTGTTCCCATTGTTCTCAATGTAGTTGTAAACATTAAAATAGCAAATATTAATTAACCGATGGAGCTTAAAGAGACAACAGAACAGAAAACCATCTAAACCCACAAATGGTAAAAACACAGCCGCCTCCATAGCGTTGTGCAGCAGATGGAGCCGCCGGGGGCCCGTCTCCACTTTTTGTTACATCTTTTATGCTTAAAATAAGCTTACAAACTGTCGCTATTGCTTCTACGTTCACAGGCATGTTTACTCTAAATTCACGTGGTTTTTACTGTATTTTCTGTCTGGAATCTGAACGTCGGTGAGAAATCAGTTCGTGTGAGGCGGCCGAACACCACACGCTGCGCGGTCGGCCCGGTCGAACCCGTTACACCTACGGTTCTGGTCGGGTAGTGTGTGGACTCTCGGGTTTTCAAAATCTAAAATCGTCATCTTGTTCAAAAAAGACGTCTTAAGCTTAAGAAAACCGTTTGAAACCGAAAAAATATTTGAAACTGAAAAATGATTCTGAAATTGAAAAATAATTTTGAAACGTAAAGAATAACTGGAAAAAA
Source organism: Girardinus metallicus (assembly GCA_903067095.1). Taxonomy (NCBI): domain Eukaryota; kingdom Metazoa; phylum Chordata; class Actinopteri; order Cyprinodontiformes; family Poeciliidae; genus Girardinus; species Girardinus metallicus. The sequence goes on along the minus strand of CAEGAE010014942.1, from coordinate 36,411 downwards.
ACCATTTCAATCTGAAAAGTAGATATGAACTTTTTTATTCAGTTTCGTTGTTTTTCTTTCATTTTCCAATTTTTTTAACAAACTTTTTGGCACCATTTAATGCATATGACTTCAGATACTATAGCCAGCCTAGTCAAAGCCCAAACTATAACATGTTCAATAAATAAAAGGCAGGACGAGTTTTCTGAATAATTCAAACGTCTGTGGAAGAATTTGGAAAAGTTTTGTAGATTCTCCACTGTGGCGCCCCCTTGTGGCAAAATCAGGACAGAAAGGCAAGAAAAGAAAAACAAAACAACTTATCAAATCAGCTGCCAAATTACAAGATTACACGGAGAACTTTAGTAAAATGAAAACTTTTCATTGAAAGATTAAAGGAGCCTCGATAAGAAATAATTAAAAGAGAAAAGATAGAAACAGTCTAAAAAATGTTTTTGTCCTTTGGGATACAGAAAGGACGTACCAACCAGCTAGCTTACTTAGCTTGAGCTAAATATTTAGCTGATATGCTAATCCTCTTGCAGAGAACCAGAAGTGGACTACCACAATAAAAGCTGGGTCTTGGAAACCTTTAGGTAAACTGCTGGTGTTTCAGTTTAATTGTTTCTAATCATCGTTTCTTTTCCACTCAACATGTTCAGTATTTCAGCTTAAGTTAAATTTAGCTTGCAGCTCCATATTTAGCTTGCTAACTAGATATTTAGCTCAGAGCTACATGTTTAGCTACATATTTCCTAATAAAATATTGAATTTGGAGCCAAATATTTAGCTTGAAACTGTGACATTTATAAATAAATGAATAACATTGTAGAAATACGACTTTAATACTGATTATTTTTGTTTGTATTTGTACACACGGCGCCCCATACTGGACTGGGATGTATTATTTCAACAATCCGACTGATCCCCGTGTCCCCAGATCAAACCCAGAGCACCAACTCTTCTTCGTGGATTGAGTTCCCCGGCGTGCGGCGGTGCTCAGCCGCCTGTTGTTCTTCATCTCAGTTTTCCCCCTCACCACGTTTCCCAGCCGTCTGCTTCCGTCTCATTTGTTTCTCTCCCGTTCTGACGGTGCGGACGTCCGGCTTGTAGCGCTTCGACCTTGGGAATCACTCGCTTCGCACCCAGACGTCATCTGTCAGCGCTGACGGCGGCCGCCGGCTCGGGAACGGAGGCGTCTTGTTGTACCTGCCTGCCGAGTCGTTGAAGGCGTCACTCCTGTTATTAACTCGGAGAGATTCATTCGTCACAGCCGGCCTCCTGGCTTTGGAAATATAGATGGATTCTCCTGCGTCTCATTCAAAGGGCGGCTGATGTTGTTGAACGTTGACATGGAGACGATGCTTTGTTTTCCACTTTCAATGTTTAAACCCGTCATGTAATTTAACATCAACTAATTGGTTCCCTGTTATCCGTCACGTATCTTCAGTGAAAGAGTCCAAAGATCGGGAACATTTAAAACCCTTTTATTTTACGTAGATAGTTTCAAAGTTCAGTTCTGACCAGTGGTTTGGTCTCCAGCTATACATGCGTTTCCATTAACCGTATAATTTTAACATTTAGGAACTAAATTTGCTTAATGGAAAAACACCAACTTAGAAATAAGTCCTGTTTTTCAATAAAAAGTTTTGGCGTTAGAATGAAGTGGGTTTTTTTTTTTTTTCAGCCGTATCAAAATTGGTTTATTTAGCTTTTTTTGCGTCACACGAGTCACATGACCAACAACAGGATGTCGCTACTGGCAGAAACAACAAAGATGACGACAGGAAGTGGATGTTTTTTAACGACGTGTCGCGTAAATAAACTTATTCACATGTGATTTTAATTCCGTTTCTTATTTAATAGAATCGCTACACTTGCAAAATTGCGTTTTTGTTTTGTTTAGTTTTTTACATTTGCGGAATATGGACAAAGTTTTGAACACATTTGCAATGGAGACGCAGCTTGTGAAGTTGTTGACACACTGCATGAACATCCAGCCGTCCACCAATCAGAAGTCACTAAATTCATCAAATTTTCAAAGTCAGAAAAAGGAGAGAAAAAAATGAACATAAAAAAGTTAAAAATTACTCAGGCAGATTCAGATTTTAAATTAACTCCATTTAACCAACTGGTTTTAAATCGTTGACTCCTTCAAACAGAACCAAACAGTTTGCAATCTAAAGCTAAATGTATGTGGATATTATATGTTGTATTCAAATTTACAATCTCTGCTTCATCTGGAAGCTGTTTGAGAACAAAAATACAATGTTTACATTTTTATGCTAGTTCATTTTAGCAGTAAATGGTTAAATTTGCTCAATTCTTTTCTCACTGAAGCTAACCAAACCTAAAAACTGCGCATACGGGTGAATACTGTGCATTTTGAAAGCTGTTTGTAATATTTTGACATGCTTCTAATCCTGCTTTGGTTGCGTCTTTATCACATCCAGAGCATATATGTTTCATTTCAATGGTAGATTGACATTTCAATGCAAATTCTTTACTGTAGCAAAGAGGAGGAATAAAAACAAAGCTGGAATAACGCTGACAGCCCCGTTGGCCTCATTGGCACTCAGGTGCTCATCAACGCTCACAAAGCTTTAGAGGAAACATCAGTTCCAGGCAGAGGCGGTTATCCTGGTGGCTCTTCAGAGAGCCTGCGTAACTGGAGCTACTTCTGCTCAAATTTATGCTTCACTTCCATAAAAAGCCACAACCCAAAAACATACTCTTCAGCAGATAAGTGAGACGGTCTTTTAAAGATGAATAGATATTTAGACGTTGCCCGGCCGGACTCCAGTCATCCATATGGAACAGCGTTTCCCTGCGTAGAGATGCTGTTCCTCCCTCAGACCCAGCAGATGTGGGGAATCAATACGAGTGAGAAGTTGCTTCATGCTGATGCATCAGAAACGTTTTCATTTGCATACGGAGGAGAAATCCTTCACGCTCTGATTCTGGAGAAACTTCTACACATTTTTATCCACCTTGGTTTTGTCAGCGGACAAACAAAATAACTTTTTTAAAGAGTCAGCTGCTTTTCGTTCACTTTCAATACAGTTGAACTATCATTTACACTTAGAGCCTGCATGGCTCTGAAAACTGAGGCGTAGCACTAATCGTATCCTTTAGCAACACCTTACCAACATGGAAGTTAGCAGAAGCTATTGCTAAATTAAATTATGTTGAGTAGTGGGAAATGCTAACTAAAAAGTTAGCTCTGTTTACCCCAAAGTGCTAACAATAGACATTAGCTTTGCTAAGGCACTATACCAACATGGAAGATAGCAAGCGCTAATGCTAACGTGCAAAATTCAGCCATTTTGAGAAGTGGGCATTGCTCACTAAAAAGTTAGCTGCGCTAACCCTAAGACACTAATAATAATCATTAATGTCGCTAACACTAAAGTGCCATACCAACATGGAAATTAGCAAACGCTAATGCTAAAATGCTAAATTAAACTATATTTGTTGGGCAATAACAAATAAAACTTCAGCTCTGCTAATCCTAAAACACTGATCATAAACAAGCTCTGCTAACACTAAATCTCTACACCAGCATGGAAGTTAGCAGAAGCTAACACACTAAATTCAACCATTTTGAGTAGTTAGCACTGCTAACTGAAACATCAGCTGCGCTAACCGTAAAGCATTAATCATAAACATTAGCTTCAAACATAACGTACAGTTTGCAGTTCAGGGAGTTTTTCTGTGGATCAGACTTCGCTGTGTGGTTGTTGGTGTTGCTGATTTTGACCACAGCAGAGCTTCAGTCTGGTAGCGTGAAGGACATCAGTAGATTTTAAACGGCTTACTGTAGAGCAGTGATGCATTCTGGGTACAGGATAAGCACCAGGGAGGAGAGAAAGTAAAACTGCAGCGTAAACAGTCTCACCCACGTCGAAATAAGTTTGAGTCGTTTGGCAATCTGAAGTCTCAGCAAGCAGAAATGAATTATGGGATTCCTCAGGGGTCCATCCTCAGGCTACCTTTATTTAGCATTACATGATTTCCTTAAATATTTATAAAGGACGTGATTATTTAACTAGAATATAAAGTGGTTCAGTATCTTGTGTGTGATTAATTTAACTTGTTCCACGATGGAACAACTATGGGCAAAGTTCAGACAAAATGTTTTACATATTTTCCTTTAATAGTGATTTGTATAATGAAAGGCCTATAATATAACCTGTAGAAGATATTGGATTATTTACTCAATAATAATTAAATCGTAGTTTTTACTTTTACGTGATCTTTGGACAAAATATAAGTTACCTCACTGGCGATACAAAGTGTCATAAATGTGAAGCAATTATTACAGTATAATAAGTAAAATGCTTATAAATGAGCAACTCCAGAATTTAGTTATAAAACAACCAAGCAGCCAGTTTTCTGCTGACACTGAAGTGAAATAATCAGACCACCAGGATAAATATGGCCAGAAGGGTTTCCCTTAATCTAATCCCATCACTCTAATCTCTCCCCATTAATCTGACTAATTCTCATCTGCTTGGACTCAAAGCAGGAGCAGAAATTAAATTACATCGTCATGTTTACCGTGACACCAAACATTTACTACCACTTACTGAAATTCAGGCACATTTAGCTCAGACAAATATGGAACAGTCAAAACCTTTAATCTGACAAAATAACCACAATAACTGTAAAATTATGAACCAGAGAAAGTCGTCAACAGAAACGTCTCGTTTCAGCCTTTCTTTGACCTCATAGTGTGAATACTGAGACTTTATCTCAGGTGTTTTAGATATAAGATATCTTTCATTTCTGGTGAAAGAGCCGTGAGTTTTAATTAAAACTAATGGAAATAAAGTCAGAGTGACTGATTTTCTTGTTTATTACACTGAATAGCATCATTTCTTTGAGTACAGAGGAGAAAAAGTCTTTTCATTCTCGTTTCAGAGTTTCTGATTTAAGTATACCTATGAACGTCTCAACACCAAGGACACGTGCAGTCAGGATGTTTGCAGAAACGTCCGTGTTGTGTAAAAGCTCACCACTGTGTGGCAGCAGGAGGTCCGTGGCCGTCTTCAGGATCAGGACTGGACCGAACCCGCCTCCGAGTCTCTGGGCGGGTTCAGTCCCTCAGCAGCCGCTTCGCCCGTTCTGCTCCGTCGATGGAAAACGGGCAGAATCTGAATCCAGTCGCTCTGAATCAAAAACCCCAAACTCCGGGGTGAACGCACCGAGCGTTTTGGAAACCAGAGACTAAACCTGCTCCCAAAGCAGTGTGTCTGTCTGAACCGATGCGGTTTACTCATAAGTAACTGTTCTCACTGTAACCAGCCATGTTTGTGATTCCCAGGTTGTGTTAAATATTCACCACTTGCTTTTACTGACAGTTGGAGGGAAATTCAACAAAGATCATCTGATTTGCTCCTGAAAATAATTCACACTGCAAAAACACAAAACAGTAACAACTATTTATGATCTGCTTTCCAGTGCAGATATCTTAATAAGACAAATCTAACTTAAAAGAAAATTTGTAACACGATATAGAAGCTTATTTTAACTCAATCATTTCAAATTGTTGACCAAAAAAAAAGTATTAGTTCCACTGGCAGATTGTTTCAGTTATGACAACATTTTTTCCCTTGTTATTAATAAAATAATCTGCTGGTGGAATTAGTACTTTTCATTAGATTCTAAACAGTGATGCATTCTGGGTAAAGAACGTGAGGAGAGGAAGTGGAACTGCTGCGTAAACAGCATTTATGCCCTTCAAAATAAGAGCGAGAGCAAAACTTCAACACAGATGTAGAACTTCATTCAACTGCAAGTTGAAACATCGAAGGAAATAACCGTTTGGAATTTATTTGATGGAAACGCCAAACAGTTTCAAAGTTACTAGCGAATTAGCAGATTAGCGTTAATCTGCCCTCCACTGCTCCGGCGCAGAGCAGAGGGAACCAAACATGGGCAAACGATGGAGCTAATTGGAGAGCTGTGCGAACCCCGGTTTGTTCCTGGATCCCTGGAGTTTGTTTCGGCCAGATCAGATCCTGCAGCCGCAGCGAGCGGCTGATTCTTCTCCATCACCGTCTTTATTTATCCTCCTGGCTCTTTCCACCAGTGTGAGTCAGGTTTCTGCAATCTTACTTTCAGGTTTCAGTGTTTCTCTGAGATTCTTCTCCTCCATGGGGGGGGGCGTTGCGTTTTTTTTAAGGAAGGCAACTATTTTATTCTAAAAATGAGATTAAAATGCGTCTGTGTGGGTTGGCTTTTCTCTTAATCCTCTTAAAATGATCTGTCACTGCTGCCGCTGCTCCTTTATACCATATTAATAGATCCTTTTAAATTGAGACTGGGTTTCTCTGGGTTCCATGTCTGGACTGAAAACTGAAAATAAACACTTTTATCCCGGCATCAGTGAGAGAGAAGAAAAAGAAATGTGATATTTCACAGAGAGCTGAGAGGATTAAGTGATATAACAACATGGCTTTTCTGAAGAGGCGTCCACACTCAGAGACGAGAACCTTGTCAGAACCGTGGAGTTTTTTTTTTTATTAAATCAAACGAGCCGCCCAGTAGTCCCGACAAGGCAGCACCGAGCCATCTCTGATAAGCTACAAATAATATCTGCTGTTCCCTGCTGCCGGAGTCGGGCACAAAGAGACGGAAAGGACAAATAAACGCAACAAGGGAGGAGATCGACAAGATGATAAAAACACCAGAAGAAGTTTCTGTTTTTTATTTAGCTTTAGGGCTTTGGGTCTGGAATCGGTTCTACTGGAACCAGAACTCCATCATCTGCTCCACCTCCAGCTGCTGTGGTTCTCTGAGTCAAACCAACCTGTTCCCCTCCTGGCCTGTGGGGGCGCTGCGCCAAGAACCACTGAAGAAAACGACACTAAAACCTCTGAAGACACTGAGAGCAACTTCCTTCTTCACCAGATGGAAACAAAATAGAGGCGTCAGATTTTAGCGGTTGGAGGATTTCTTTATTGTCTTTGGCTGCTAGCGTTAGGTTAACACGTCCATCTTCCTGCTTTTGGAGCGGTCTCCGGTTCGCTTGGCGTTCACATATCCGTTCTGTCATGTTGGCGTACGTTTTAGCGTTAGCTTCCTCTGAATATCACGTTGGTGTAGCGTTTAGCTTGTGCTAACCACCTTATTTGTGTATTGCATCAGCGTAAATGATGTTTATTACTTGTGCTTTAGAGTTAGCACAGCTAACCTTTTAGCTAGCAGTGTCCACCATTGAAATATCCCTTGTAGTTTCAGCCAAATATAAGATTCAAATTAAATGAAATTAGAGTGAAGTACTGAGTACAGTCCAGTGGTGTTTGGGTTGGACAACCAGCAGAAAACTTCCTAACTAGCTAGCTAATGCTAGCTTGTAGGGTCAACAAGCCCCTGATGTTCTGATACGTTTTTCAGTCATTAGTGCCTCCATATTTAGTTTTTAGTGACTCGGCTCTTGATGCTGCGCCACATATCTTCCTGACTTCCTGTCAAAGGCTTCAACAACAAGCCTAATGGAGTAAATATTTAAATCTCAGCCCTCCTGCTTTAAGCTCCCTCCCCTCTCATGTCCTTTTAACAAGATGAGAGGATGCTCCGCCATTCTGTGATCTATTTTGAGCTTATGTTTCCTCGATGCTTCTGCCAAGCCTCATCAAGGAGCATCAGCACGGAGAGCCGCCCTGCAGAGACCAATACATTCCTTCATATTAAGTGCAGTTTTTCTAATGCAGCATGAGAAAATCTGAAATGATCTGACCTTCCAAAAAACCAAAAATATCTCCCATCCTGCTTAGCCTCCTCAGTAAGCAGCTAATGTGTCGCGTTTCATTTTGATTTTAACATCATTTTAAAAACTTTTACAGCTTTAAAGGGTGAAAATAATCAGTTAAACTAAACATCCGTACCAGCAGCTGTGAGTTAATCTTCCTGAGCACCAGGAAGACGTGAGCGCCGGCGTAGGAAGATGATGAAAACCCAAATGAAATGAAATTGGGTTTATTTATGGAGGCCATCTAAACAAATTACTGTTGAACAAAGTGATCTGCAGAACATTGAAGACAACGAAAATAAAGTAGAAAAGCTGCAGTAATAATAAAAAAAATACACACCAGGCGTTAAATGCTTTTGCCAGCAGATCTCCGAGGTGCATATTCCTGCATTTCGCCTCAGTTTTTTTAATTATTATGAATCCTTATGCAAATAACACAAGAGGTTTTCTAAATTTAGTTAGTGTCAAAATGAATCTGTAGATTCCAGGAAGCAACATAAAAGTTTTCCTAAAGTAAACTTTAAGTTCCCAAAAGGAAAGCTACCAGTTCCTGTAAGTAGATCTGGGTGTTGGGTTCTGTGGTTCAGTTCTCCACCAGAGGGCGCCATTGGGCCGGTACCTTTAGGGTGCAACTCAGCAGGTGAGAGTTCAGTCTTGTGGTAAAACTTGAGCTCTCTACATTTCCCTGATGAGTTCTGCTGAGCGTTTTTGTGTGATTCTTCCTCTTGATCAAATCTTTGGACCATCAACACCTGGAAGTCCTCTTAAAGAAAACCACCAGGCTGCATTCACACCAGCCCCGTTTAATCCGCTTTAATCCAACTCCGGTTGGTTTGCCTTGAAGGTCCGGTTTACTTTGGGGAGGTGTGAACGAACCGAACTCTGGTCCGCCTGGAAACCTCGGTCTGGGTTTGGTTGAAGTGAATTCTGGTTTGGTTTGATTGCATATGTGAACGCAAAGCGGACTGGAAGCAGGAAGCAGACTACAGTGCAGGCCATTCTTGGTAAATACAACCAAAACAAACATGAGAGCTTGGTGCTAGCAGGAGAAATGGTGTGTGGTTTTAGGCAAAACCAAATAGAAATCATACAACCGCTAAAATCTGACACCTTCATTTCTGTTTACATTTTGTGTAAAAGGAAGTCCGGTAGATTTGGTCTTATTGGAACCAGAACTTCAACATCTGCTCCATCTCCAGCTGCTGTTTCTCTTTCTCTCTGCTATGAGTCAAACCAACCAAACCCTTTTACAACCTGTTCCCCTCCTGGCCTCTGGGGCGCTGCACCAAGAACCACTGAAGGAAACGACACAAAACCTTCTGAAGACACTGAGAGCAACTTCCTTCTTCACCAGATGGAAACAAAATAGAGGCGTCAGGTTTAAGCCTCTATTTCTCTTTTGTCTTTGGCTAAAAACCAGGAGCCATTTCTCCTGCTAGCGCTGGGCTAGCATGTTAGCTTTGGTTGTATTTACCTAGAATGCCCTGTGCTGCAGTCTACTTCCTGCTTTTGGAGCGGTCTCCATATGAATTCGAACCGAAGCAGAGTTCACTTCAACCGTACCAAGATCGAGGTTTTAAGGCAGAGCAGAGTTTGGTTTTTGGTTCGCTTAGCGTTCACTCCTCCAGAAATGAACCGGACTCTCCAGGCAAACGGACTGGAGTTGGATTAAAGTGGACTGAGCTGAGCTGTTGGGAACGCACCACAGGTTTCAAGAAACAACTTATGACTTGAGAGAAACAAGAATCCTGTAACACCTGGACTCTGTAAGCAATCTGTAAAAGGAATGTCTTCATTTTGCTTTGCTAAAAATAACAGCAGAGCCAGTTATGGTAAATAAAAGTCGGTCAGAGGAGAGTTTGCAGAGAGATAATTAATGTAATGAAGCTTTCTCCCGCTGCTGACCTTATCTGGCTGACAAGTTCCTCTCTGCTCGTCATCGGCGAAGCGGAGGAAGGCTTCATCTCCAATAAACCCAGCAGCTCATGTGTTGCTGCTGATGCGTTCGCCTGTAACACAATTACAGCCGACGACTGAATCCAGCCTGGAGCTGGGGAATCAATTTCAGGCTTTCGATTGGCAGCGCCGGGTCCGGCGGTGTCAGGAGGTGACGAGCTGCTGCTCATCACACCTGGAGGTGGAACGAGACGGTGCAAATAATTACATGGAGCGCTCATAAACATCAGCAGCACTGGATTAGCCTGACGTGAGATGGAGACTGAATGTTTAAACAGAGCAACTTCCACAGCTCCACAGGAAAGTTTGTGATGTGGAAAGAAACACGGCGAGGCCTGAGAGGAGTCTGACAGAGCGCCGGGAGCTAAAGGTCAACGCTGGACGCTTTGTACACATAACCTTTAAAATCAAAATGTCTGACACCAAACACAAGAAACTTCAATTCAAAGTTCAACACTGACGGACCGAATCCTGCCAACAGCAAAGGAGTGTCTTTGAATGCACCACTCCGAGGAAGGTTAGCAAGCTAAATGTTTAGCATGAGGCGAAGTATGTAGCTCCAATCTGGATGTTTAATTAGCAAACTAAATATTTAACTTCAAACTAAATCATTCATTTAGAAGTTATGTGGTTGGATTCTCCACAGAATGAAGTTCACAAACTTCATGTAATTTAGTGAGCTAAATATGTTTTTATTAACTACATATTTAGCTCCAAACTAAACATTTAGCTAGGAAGATAATTTTTTTCTTTGAAAACTAAATATTTAGCCGTTTAACTTATTCATAAGTAATTTAATAAAATGGTGAAAATATGTCTTTGGAAATTGAACCTTCGTTTTGTTTCCTCTAATGACGAGATAAAATTATTGCTGTTAATTTCTGACTGTACCTTTACAAACGGCTCCACATCAGACCCAGGCTTCTAAAACGGCTCCTAAAACAACAAAAATACATTTTTTTACATTTTATTTTATCACTTTAATATCGCAACAGAACTGAGAAAAAAGCATTTTGCATAATTTACAGACATTTTTGTGGAACCTGAGACATTTTCGTTCAAATTTGGTAAATTTAATCAGACTGTCCTGGTATAAACCTTAATATGCAGACCGTTACCTGATTCATTAAGGAAGTTTACATGCTTATCAAGAAGTCTGTCTTGTTTTTGTGTTTTCTCGTTTGTCTTTTTGTGATAATCTGCGTCCTGATCCTTAACCAACCCGCTGCACCGTCTGACACCGTACGGCAACCAGGCCCACCACGCTGCTGGCTTAAACTGTCAGGACTGAGCACTAAAAAAAAAAAAAAACATTCTGTTTTTTCTTTTTTCATTTTCATTTTATGATGACAAACATTTTCATTTAACTTCACAGGGGGGCTTTTATGTCCTGGATAGTGGAGGTCGCAGCAGAAACAGCCTATATGATTTTAAATCTTGAGGAAACTCATTTCTGAGCACCAACATAAAGCATTCACAAGGTTTTATTACTTCACCTAAACTACATCCGGGCGTACAGCGTGTTTGCAGAGTAACCGAATGCTTTAATGCAGCAATAATCTAATAAAATGCTCACACTTTTCTCTCCCAGATTTGTCCTTGAGCCTCTCCGTAATGGGAACGCTCTGCGGCAGAGATCCATTCATCTCCCAGAGTGGGATGTCACTTCGGGCATCTGAGCCTCTCGTTTAATGTCTTCTTAGCGATAAGAGCCGGTTTAAATCCAGGAGTTTTTCTCTATCAGAGCAAAACACTGCAGACAAAGACCGAAACACAACTACAGCAGAACAGACACAAGCAACAAGACGCTGAGCGATAACATCAGACACAAACGGAGAGTTTACAGGAGAAATTATGTCTGGTTCTGTTTTCAGTCGAAAACGTTCAGCAGCTCTTGGAAGAAAACACAAAGTGAACAATCGCTGCATCAGAAACCCGTTTTTTAAAGGGGAAATAGTATTAAAAATTCACCGTTTTTACACTTTTATTTCTGTTTCTACTGATTCTGGAAACAATAAAAACCATTCAGCCATTTTTTGGCAACTAGTAAATGTAAATGATTATTAAGTCATAATTGTCGAGCATCAAGCAAATTAGCAAGCTAAATATGTAGCTTTTAAACTCAATACTTAGCTTGCTAACTAAATATCTTGTTTGGAGAAAAATATTTAGCTACAAGAACTTGGAGATTAAATAACTCGAAACTAGACTGGCAAATATTGCTTGTTTGCTAAATTTTAGCTAGCAATACTTAGCTTGCTAACTAAATACCTAGTTTGTAGCTAAATACTTACCCCAAAGCTAAGCATTTAAATATTTTAGACTGTAAATCAACAAAAGTTCAGTGAGAAACTGACCTTCCTCCATTACAGCCATGAGCCGTTTGGCGAAGGAGGAAGTGACATCACAGGTTACGGATGCATAAATAAAATAAACTAAAGTAAGATTCTGTTTAAATAATATGTTCTTGATGAAAATAAAAATTAGGAAAATAAGAGAATGATTTTTGATGGTATTAATTCTCTGTCCTCCGTGCTTCATAAAGTATGAACACTGATGTAGGGGAGTGGCCTGCAGCAGCTCATTTGCATAAAAGTGACAGAACCCTAAATTAGCTCATGCAGAAAGGAGCTCAAGAGAAGCAGAACTGAGGCGGTGAAATCTGATTTTCTAAGGATTATTTTGGTTAAAAAGTGTGAAGATTCTGTTTCCTGTAGCCCATAAAGCGATGCTAGCTTTTCATGAAGTACGATTCTGTTTCCTGTAGCCCATGAAGCGATGCTAGCTTGTTCATGAAGTACGATTCTGTTTCCTGTAGCCCGTAAAGCGATGCTAGCTTGTTCATGAAGTACGATTCTGTTTCCTGTAGCCCGTAAAGCGATGCTCGCTTGTTCATGAAGTACGATTCTGTTTCCTGTAGCCCATGAAGCGATGCTAGCTTGTTCATGAAGTACGATTCTGTTTCCTGTAGCCCATAAAGCCATGCTAGCTTGTTCATGAAGTACGATTCTGTTTCCTGTAGCCCATAAAGCGATGCTAGCTTGTTCATGAAGTACGATAGTTTCCCTTTAGGGTCTCATCCTCCTCCTGTCAAAGTGAATGTTTCCATTTGTGTCTGCTGATTGTTGTGGAGACGTTTCAGCCCAGAGGTTTTATCCTCCGGCTGTTTTGTTATTGTTTTCCAGCCGCGGTAAAATGAGGAAAATCGTCCCAGAGTCTGCAGGCTGGTTCCCTTCAGAAGCAGAAACGCTTCGGCTTCATCCACAGGAAATGACGAAGTCATTTAACGACAGCTGTCGATCGAGTTCAGTTGACATAACAATCCTCCGCTGGTCACGTCTGCCTGAGCAGCCTGATGAATGCAGGGAGTCGCGTCGTCTGATCCATTGATTTTGCTTTACCTTTCCGCGGTTCGTGTGCATTCAGATCACCTGAACTAATTTGCTGCAGCGGCTTTTCCCCGCCTGACCTTTCAGTGATTAATGCACAGCCTGTGGATCTGCGTTAACCTCCTCACACCGCCGCCGCTCAGCCGGATCGTGCCACTAACAGCCCGACGCTATCAATGAGTCGCTGGGGCACGGGGGGTCAGGGCATTCTGGGTAGGGGGTAATTAATATATATGACAACATATTAAAAGGAGAGCACTTGAAGACTCTAACAGCTCCCTGAGGATTTAAGCATCTGCTGTTCTATCACATGAGATACCATTCTTACCTTGTTTCCAGCTGCTCTTTACGGTTAGCATACGCTGAGCATCTGGTTAGCATTCTGAACGTTTCTGCACAGTTAATTTAAAGGCCTGGTTCAGCGAGAACAGACCGGCACCGGCAGCTGGACTCTAAATCCTGACTGGAAAACAATGACGAGTAAATTTGCGAAACAGAATTTCAGACACGTTGTGTCTTTAAAGTGCAGCACAGTTCTGAGACGACGTTGGTAGAAGCGCCAAGCTAAATGGATGCTAACGGCGATGCAGCTAAAACTCCTAAAGGAGGCCGCAGACACAGTCTAGTTTCTGCTAAACTAGTTCCGGTCTGATTTAACTAAATAAAAAACACTTTGTGTTTCAGTGAGTGTCTTTAGTCAGAGGCTTCTTCAAATTCACTGTAACACAGACTGCTACAGGAGATTTTTCCGGCTGACAGCTATCACTATCCACAATATCTCTGAAAAATGTTCAAGTAATCTGATACACATTGACATTTAATTTTCATTTTGGATCAATCAATCATATTTTTGAATTTAAATTTGAATTGAATTGGTGAATATGGATTGTGGAGTCCCTCAAGGGTTTATTCTCGGGACACTTTCATTTAATTTTCACAATGGCTCTTAATAATTTGGCTAAATGCTAAATGGAGCCAGTTAACACTTTTAAATATAGATCTAATAACATATTTAGGTTTTTCAAGTTTTTTCTGCAATATTTGCATTGAATTTCAACAGAGAATGACCCTACAGGAACCAGTAATATATATTTAGACCTGTTTTCTTTGGTATTAGTGTGGCATCTGTTTATTTATATCCATTCTCTTTTATATTTATTTTTAATTTGAATCCTAAAAAGTAAAATGCCGACTCATGATCGGCCATATTTGATCACCTGGAGGAATCTGGCCTGAGTCATGCAGACTGTTACAAACAGCTCAAAGCTGCAGTTTCCCACAGTTTAATAAGGACAAACTAAAAATAACTAAAAGGCGTCAAAAAGCCACGTCAGCCAGAAAATCTGCACGTCTCTGTGAGCCGTTTAAGCTTTGAACGACGTCTCCGCTGTAAATGATTCCTGGAGCCGTAGGATTTCCAAAACGGCGGGTTTTTCTCAAGAGCTTCACAGATTCAATTCACTTTTTCAGGGGAAAATTTCACTGCTGCAATATTAACATTATGCCACGTAGAGCAATGTGTCGATTTCTCCCAGCAGCAGGAAACGCCTGTTTGTCTTCATTCAGTACTGCGGCCAAAAATAGGAAACTAAAATGAGAAATAACTACAAAGTGAAGCAAACAGAGTAGAAGTGCTTCAGTGCTTAAACATTAAAATACAAACTTTTTTGCGAGGTTCATATTTTGCCGCCAGCTTTTCTTTGTAAATTTATCTCAAGGCTATAAAGACAGTTGCAGGTTCGATTTCTGGCTCCTCTACTGTTTGTTCAGTGTGACACTATTTTTTAGTGTATTTTACCTTGTTTATTCAGTTTAATTTTGAAAATCTGAAGTTGCGGAGTTTGTACTTCCTGTTAGCGATGTTAGCTTCCACGATTGTTTGCAGCTTTTTTTTAAGGTGGCAGATAAGTTTGTAAAATTGATTATTGTATGTAGCAGCATATATCTACATTGTCCAACTAAGTTTATTGGCAGAAATAGCTCATGATATTTTGTGTTGATGGAAATGTTGCCTCTAAGCTGTTAGCATACTTAGGCTAGCATTTGCTAAGGACTATTCCAGGTTTTATTCTAACTCCTCAACCACCATTGATTGTTCAGTCCGACAGTCTTTTAGTGTATCTTACGTTGTTTATTCTGTTTAATTTTGAAAATCAGAAAACCGGAAGTTGCTGTGTTAGAACTTCCTGTTAGCGATGTGCTACTGTAGATTGTTGGCAGCTTTTCTTTAGGCAGATCAGAGCCTGCGAGTTGGTGAAAATATTTATTTCACATACCGGTATGTATATGCAGCATAGAACTAACTTTGTTGGCAGAAATGGTTCGTATTTTCAGTTGATTGCTTGTATGCATCCGAGCTGTTAGCATATTTAGCATGTAAGCTAGCAGCGACATGCATTAGCTGTTCTACTCTGAGCGGTGGTGTATGGAGTAAAGCTCTGTTCATGCTTCATCTCTGAGAAGAGTGATCTGTCAGTAATAATTACAGTTTCTTCTGAGTATGAGCCAGAATATTCCGGATCAGAGACGCCGTCGCCGTGTGATGGGACTCATCACAGTCTGGCCGACATGCGTGACCCTGGGAACACGAACAAAAACACGCCGTCTAAAGTCTCTCCCCCGGTCCAGCGGAACGTGACGAAGCAAAAGTGCAAACTAAATGAGAATTATTCGACTCGCCTCATGGACTCAATGCAAGCTGCTCGTTTCCCGAGGCTCAATTATGCACGACTCAAAGTCACTGTGAACAGCATGTAATTAGTTTTACCGCAACGTGATTATACACCTTTAAATCAGGCATGAAATTAGGATCACTGACAGGTGAGGAGAAACATTGGTGATTTTGTTGGAATTAAAACAGACGATTTAACAGATGACAACATAAACTGCTGAGCTACAACTGTAGTTACGTTACAAAGTCGGTGAATCTCTGCAGTATTATTTGTGAAACAACCAGACAGAGACAGAGGGTCAGCAGGGCCCTGAGGCTAATGGGGTTCATACACTGGGAGCAACAAATGTCGGTGGAAAGCAACAGTTTTCCACCAATTAGGCTGATCCCAACACACAGAACGTGTTAACGACAGCAGCAAGTTGAACATTTTTTAACTTTCCTGTGTACATGTCAATGTTTACAAACTTGAAATTTCACATCAAGAAATTTTACCAGTCGCTTGGCTGCAGAAGAGCAAACGATTGACGCTTTACACAAGGTCCACAGGAGATGAATGGAAAAGCAGCAACATCCCGACGCTGAGCCCTTGAAGAGGCGCAGGGGAACGGGGCCCTGCACTCTGAAGCACCAGTTTGGGGTCAGGGGTCATTACCGTCCCACCTGGTGAGCTTAACGTCACCAGAGGGAGTAAAGCTCCCCAGAGTTCAGAGTGGTTCCTCTCAAAATGTTGGAACGCTTTCAGTAAAACTGCCTTCTGTTTTGTCATGGCGAGGAATAGTTTGTCGAGGCAAAGACACGGTTTCACGGTTTGATTGGTTGCAGTGAGATCTGAACAGTTTATTTTACTGGTTTTTCACCAGTTCATAATCTGTTAAATCTTGATTACCAACAAAATGTCAGGGCATGAAGCTGGAAATGAACTATTTTGCTACAACGTGGTACCATCCATCAATCCTGTCTAACAGGTTCATGAAATGTCGTACACACTTTGTGTAAAATAAACTGTAAAATTGCTTCTCCGAGACATAAATGCATTTATATTTTTTGACCTTTTATGCACAATTTTCCTCCTGTGTGAATTACGGAAAAATACTACATAAATTGCGCTAAACTTTTTTTTTTTAAATCATTGCTGTTTCTTGCAGCATAATCATCCCAGGCTTGTAAAAAAAAAAAAAAAAGACTCAAATAAATGATTAAAAGCCCCAAATTTAATGTAACACTAATGTCCGTGAAGAGTGGAGCGAAAGTGGAGCTGCAGGGGAGGATAAGCAGCGCTAACAGAGAGAAACCAGCAAACAGGCGCTGACCTGAGAGCAGCACTTCCCCCCGAGTGTTTCCAGCGATTTGTTGGAGTCTGTAAACAAGAAGGAGGTTAATAAACCGCAAACAGTGATGGGGGCGCAGAGGGCGGCTGCTGCAGCGCAGGAAGGTCCACGGCCTTCAACACGTTAAACACCGACTGCAGTTCAACAGCAACACCGTTTTCTGATCCCCACGTTGAACCGTCACTGGGACCAGAAAATACTGTGGTAGAAAACAATGGCTCTGAAAGCAATGGTGAGTTTTAATCTGGAGGGAGGAAAATCACCAAATTAAATATGTATGACAAGTTTACCTCTTCTTTTATCCACTCACACTCATCTCTGAGATATATTTAAACGTCTAATGAGCCAGTCCACTGGGGGGCGCTAGTAGCTGAGCTGTTATTTCATTCAGTGTTTCTGCTAATTCTGAAAATGTTTAGCTCACTCATCTTTTCCTAAATTAACATTTCTGGACTGAATTATAAAGTGCTAATTCAACTTTCAGTTGAATAAAGTTTGACATGAAGTTTTAGTTTCTCCTGTTAAGAATTCTCCAAGTAGCTTGATGTTTATATTCGTGCTCTTATTTTGAAGTCTCTTAACGCAGCAGTTCTGTTTCCTTTCGCATTCTCTCTTTTATTCCCAATAACTTTATTTAAAACAGGAAACAAACGGGAACAAAATAAATCACTGGCAGCAGAGAACGAGATGTAAACATAAATATCTTAATTGACATTCTATAGTTCCCTATGTCCAAATTAAATTGGTGCTCAAGGGTTTAATCTTTATATTTTGAATTGAAGTTGGCGCTTTAGCATTAGCTTCCACTAAATTCCATGTTGATATAGCACTTTAGCATCAGAAAAACTAATGTTTATGATTAGTGCTTTAGGGTTAGCATAGCTAGCTTTTTAGTTAGCTGTGCCCACCATTGAGGAAATCATAGGAAGTCGTATTCATGGTGGTTGCTGACCTCAACCGCCCACAAATACGTGAGACCCGCTCTAAAACGCTAATAACTGCCTATTGTAGTAGTTTAAACACCAAATATACTTCAGTTTGCATTAATATACACAGTGGAAACTGTGTTAGCACTACGACAGAAGCTAACGTCTTTGGAGAAAAGGAAGGCTCTTATCTCCGCAGCCAATCAGTGCCAATGAAATCTGTAAGTAGGTGGGGATCTACCATATTTATAAAAGACGATTCACAGTTAATTGATTGGATGAAGGTCTTAGCTTCTGCAGGTTTGGGTCCAAATTCTCGCCAATGAAGTTGTAGGCGTCCTACAACCAGGGCAAACACGAGAGATTCATGGAGACTGTGAGAAAGGTCAAATTCAGTCAGGATTTCAGCGATCTAATGTTTTACTAATCACTAAATCAGTTACACGCGTTACCAACGTCTTTCTGCTTGAACCTTCCTGTCTAAAATCTGCAGCAGCAGCTCCGTCAGCTTGAAGTGAAACATTGTCCAGAGATGAGCTGTCAGGATGTCTGCAGCAGCGAGTTAAAGGCTTGTTATTCCCCTGAGGCGCTGCAGTCTCCAACAAGTTTATATACACACAGAGGGTGAGTGAAGGAGCTAAAATCTCTGGGCTGTCTGACTGAAAAGCCCACAACTTTTTGTCTGACATCCTGTGGAAATCTTTCTCTGACGTTAAATCGATCTGAAGGCAGACGAGCTTCTGTTCTAAGAAACGGAGAAATCCACCATCTTGTGACTTGATTTCCTCTCAAAAAGCGACAAAATCTGCTGCCAAAGCTTTAAAACTGTTGCAACAAACAGACATTTCACATCTTTACTAAGTCAAGTTGAAGATGATTCTTAGTCTAATAATGAACTTTAACTATGCCGTTTTAGATGACGATATTTTAGGAATCTGGGTGTAAAGTCATTGGCATTGGATGGAGGACATTGTCAATGAACAGGTCCAGAGGGAGCGAATGTTACCTGTGCTGGTTTAAGTTCCCATTACACTGGGATTCCTTTCAACTGGAGCATCTCAATGGGGGCTGGTTCACAGGTTGGCAAAATCACAGGCATCCCCCTACCGAGCCATACCACCGTATAGCATAATCAGCACCAATGAGACCCCAAGGTCTGGTCCATTTTAGACTGGGAGGAGGCTCAATGCTTTGCTGACAATGGATAAAGATCTACTCCACCGTTCCAGGATGAGCAGCATACTCTCCTTTTGAATCAGAAATTCAACAATCGGTTGGCACATCCTTTCCCCAGAGACCAGACTCCCAGAGGTACAATCCTTTCAATTCAAACATTTGATCCCAGTTGCTTCCAAGACATCTAGGAAGCATCCAGAGGTCCTCAAAGAACCTTTGAGGAAACTTTACCAGGAAGTTTGAGAAATATCCCTCAAAAGTCTGAAGGCTCTCTTCATTCACCTTTCTATAAAAACTGGGGCCTCCATCCCAGTTTACCACTTGGCCAGTGTTGTTCAGTCCTCCGTGTCACATTGACGTATCATGCCAACCCCAGCAGTCCGGAGCGTCTCGGTGAAGAACATCCACTCCTGCCAGCAGGGTCTTCATCATTTTCTGAGGATTTCATGACACTGAACAGTGTGCGTGAGTCTTTGTTGCAATTATGAGTGTCAACATGTGTCTTCTGCTCCTCATGGCAAGATTTTTAAATCGTCTGTTGATTTTCAAAACTTGAGAGACCACACAGGACGAGGAAAAATCTTAGGTATAACAGGTTTTGGTCTTACAGTGTGACGAACCGATTTCACTCGCCAATACTCAGATGTCAGACGGGAAATCCCGCAAAACCTCTTGAGACCAAATGTTTGAATTCACAGAAAACAAACATGGCCGACTGGGAAGAAGCAACGGCAATAGTTTGTGGCCGATATTTAACAGAGAAAAACGAACCGATATGAACCGATACGACGTCCACCTGGCTTTCTGGCAGTTGTTTTGTCTTCTGTATTTTGGATTCCCCTCTGTGTTTTCATCATTTCGCTTTCTGATTCAACAGACTGCGTTCTCACTTGTGTTCAGGAACACTCTACACACCAAAACAGTCCAAAATGTTAAATATCCCCGAGCGGTCCCGAAGTCCTTCCGAGGAGACCAGATCACTCCTCACACATGGCAGGAAGATTCCTTAAGATTATATTTAGAGCCAACAAGATAATCGGGACATCCGTCCGATTTTTGACAATCATCCGAATGAAAATCTTGCCGTGTGAAGCAGGCATTAGGAAAGAGCTGCTCAACCAACAGAACCGGTTGTGTGGACCGGACAGTCAGGAGCAGAGACATTAGCAGGCTTACTGACTAATACTGGCTCTCAAAGGATCACAACAACATCGATCAAACTCGAAGAAAGGACTAATAACCTTTAGCAACCTTTGCTTTGTGTTTTTGCTCAATGGGGAGGCTTTCATGAGGATTTGTTTCAGCTGATGAAAAGTCTGTAACTGCATATAAACGTCTTTAAACGTCTTGTGGCGAATCTCAATCTCTTGCTTTAAAGTTCTGACATCTTCTTGTCCTCACTCTGGGTTACCAGGAGGTAATTATTCTCACATAGTTTAAGGATTTTCTGCTGTCAGATTTGATTTCTAGAAACCTATTTTTACTTTTGCCCTAAAACCATTTCCAGATATCTGTAGCTCAGGGTTTGAACAAAAACTATGAGTGCACAGCGAACCCGATGTGTAGGAAGTAATCGAGTGAGCTGAAAATCCCCTCGAGCTCCTTTTATTTGACTTCAGCCGGGAACGTTAAACCATTTTAATTGCGTTCCAGAGGAGTTCTGCGTTAATGTGGTGATGTAATGTGACACAGAAACATGTTTTGTTACATGGGGAGCTTCTCTGAACCTGATGATTTCAGCAGCAGTGTGCAGAGAGAAACCACAGATAGATAATCATGACTGCAGGGCCCAGGAAGATGTGAACTAGGGGCCCTTCAGGACTCATGAAAACAAACCTTCATGCATTTAGAGCCAGTGAGTTTGAGTCAGTTAGCTTCTCTAGAGCTCGCGTGACACTCCTTGAACTGTGATCACAGTTTTATTCTACTAAATTAAAGATAACTTAGTAGAATTAAAATGAGGGGACACAACGTTTGGCTGTTGTACCGCGGTCCACCACAGGGTGGCAGTGCTTCCCTTGAGACGAGTTGGTAAATCTCTTTTTTTTCTTAGCCCAGTCACAGAGTTACACAAGGGGTCCAGTCCTTGTTCAGTTACAGGCTAGTAAAGTCTATCAGGTGCAACAATGCGATTACAGTTTCCATCAAATAGAAGTTTTTAGAAAATGTACTATTCTTGTATAGATTCTGTTTTGACAGGGAAATAACGTTGTACTGTGTTCTCATTTTGGCGCTAGCATGCTAACTGCCCCGCTAGCTTAGCAGCTAACTTGCATCCTGGTCATGTTCTAGAATATGGCTAGAATTTTTGCCATATTCTATATTAATGGTTGTCTACCCATCCACATGAAGTTAGACTTATTGTGCGTAGACTTGCTGGTTTGTGTTTAGAGTTTTCCAAACTCTCCCTGTATATTAAGTTCAACTGATGTGTAATATGTTAGTGCTGCTAAATTGAAGATTGGATAGTAAATGTTATTTGGAAAATATTTCATGTATAAATGCGTCATAATACCAGTATGGAATTGAATTAGGGCCAATGAAAGAAAGAACGGATTCTGACTTTAATCCCATTTTCTCGGCGTTTTGACGTTTTTGAGAGGGGAGTCAAAATTTGGAGGAAAAAAGTTCAAATTCCGTGAAAAAAAAAGTCTGAATTCTGGGAAAAGAATTCAGACTTTTGATATTAAAGTCTGAATTATTTCGTGTCAGACATCTGTAATGCTGCATTTAATTGTTTATGGAGCCATAATTGAAACAGTCTGAAGGACAGAAAGCAGCAAATCGTTTCCATCTCGTCGTTTAATTGCAGAAGCTCTGGTTCTGTGGGGTTTGCATCGGGCCAATGTCTGGTGCAGGTACAGGTGTGTCTCTGCACATCTGGATCACTCCGGAGGCAGATGCTCACCGTCCAACAGGACTCAACCAATCACAGAAGGACGTGCAGAAATGCCCATAAAATGTCGATGAGGGCCGTAAAATCTGAGGATTTATAAAAGATTCATCTCTGCATGGCAGGTTCACGCAGGTTGGTGGAAAAAAACGCAGCCATTAAGCTGATATCAGGTGTTTACACAGTGAGTCAGAGCCAATTATCCCTAAATGGAAGAAGTTCTGGTGCGTTCCTGGGAGCATGCGCATCCTCTGGGGGGGATTTATGTGGTCAGAGGTAAATTAATTCATAGGAGGCGAGTCACAGATGCAACACCTGCAGGCCGCCTGGAATCTGCCTCAGATTATTCTCATCTCTGAGGAAGTTATTTCTGCCGTCCTCTGACAGACGGACAGCAGGCAGACGAAGCCGCTCATCATCCGTGAAGTTCTTTGTTTTGGAGGCAGACAGACGAAATTACGTGTACATTAGAGTTAACGTCTGATTACAGCAGGCGCTCTGATCTCGGAGCCGCTCTGCGTCATTACAGGGGGAAGAGGAGCTTCTGTTGTTCTAAAAATAAACCAGGTGAAGCTGCTGCTGCAGAGACGGAGATAGAAAACTTTCCTTTCAGCTCAAAAATCCCCTTTCCTGTCGAGACGAAGCTCTGGCAGCCGTTGCATCACTTTGATTCTTCTCTTTCTCAGCTGTTCTGCCGCGGATCTGGTTTCATTTTCTTCAGCTGTTGGATGGATCAGCTCACATTTGACTACAGAAAGCAGGAGTTTACAGTCAAAAGACTGGTTTCCATCAGTGCTTATTATTACCTTCATTTTGAAGAAAATGTCGATGGAAACGTCAAAACTCTTAATATTTTCTACATTTGCTTGAGGTGGTTTTTTGAAAAATAGTTACTGTACAAACAAAGCCTGTCGCAAAAACCAATTGATCAATACATCGTTCCCACAAGTCTGAACTGGAAATGATCCGTTACGCTGATCCGCCATCTTGGTAGGCAAACAGAGATGAACCACGGCGTCCAAGCCAACAAAGAGAAAATACATCGACACTATGGACCATTGTTCAAGATAAATGGCTGCTGTCGGGATCGACCCGAATGAGACGGAGGATGGAAACACGATGTGGACGAGCTGCCTCTGAAAACAAATAAGTTCTGACGTAGAAAACACTCTGTACCTTACCAGAGGCACCAAACTATAGTTTTTCCTGCATGTGTTGGTCAGGCTAGTTTCAACCTCCACTTCCTGTTTACTACAGCAGGCGGAATGTCAGCATGTGGTGAAATCGTGCTTGTAGATGGAAACCAGCCAAAATCACATTCTTTTCTTTTTTTTCCCCGACATTTTAAAAGTTTGTTCAAAATTTGCATAATTGGTTGGGAACACAGCTCCAGACTCAAACTGTCTCTGTGGCGCCGCCCCGAAGTTAAACTTTAAACAGTTCATGTCCAGCATGTGTGTGGTCTGCAGAGATGCTGTGTGTCCTTTTCCTGACCTTTGACCTCCGTAGGTCCTGGACGGAGGGGAGTTCAGTCCCGATGATGTTGGTTTTAGTCGGGACCGGTCCCGTTTGTGGTCCAGTCTCGGCTGGACCCTCTCAGGTCCAGAGGAATGATGGTTTCTAGGAACAGGAAGTAGCTGCGTTTCCATCACAAATATTCACAAAACTTTATCAATGTTCTGCTAACGTCCAAAAAATGCAACTTTGCCATTGCAGTGTTTCTGTTAAATAAGAAGTTAAATTAAAAATCACATGAGATTAAGTTTGTTCAGGCAATAAGACATTAAAACTCGTCGTCTTCCTCCCACTTCCTGTCGTCTTCTTTGTGGTTTCCGCCAGTAGTAACTCGTGGTTATTGATCATGTGACTCAGCATGTGAAAAATTGTTTCCATTGTAGTTTTGCAAAATAAACTACGGCCGAAAAAAATCACCTATCGCAAAAACATTTTATCAAAAAGCGTGAATTTTATTTTTAAATTGGCAATTTTCCATTAAGAGAATTTATTTTCAAAATTCCAATTTGGTAATTATATTCTATTATGTACAATATCCCATTAGAAAACTTATTTGCATGCAATTTTAATTTAATTTCTTATTTAAACAAAAGACAGCAGTTGTGAAATTGTGCTTTTTCAAACATTAGTGAAATATTGACAACATTTTGCAAATTTTGAAAAAATTTAGTGTTCATAACTTCCCATAATCACTTCACAAACAGTTTTAATTCATGTTAAAAAGCAAGTTAATCTCAAAGTTTGATGCATATATTTTGCATTAAACACATATTTCAATAAGAAGAAAATCTAATTGGAAGAATTGTTTGATTTTTCCATCTTATGTTCTTGTCTATTTTCTTTCTTCTAGCAGATCTAGCAGTAAAAATAGTCAGAATATTTTCTTAGTGTTGATACATAAAATGGAAACCAATCTTCAGTGTCAGACAGAAGAAAGTTCCTGAAACACAAACAGCGTCTCCCTTTATCTACCAGCTGCAGGGTCACAGAACTGAGAACATATTGAGGTCAAGACATTGTGGGAAAATTTGCACACAGGAAATTCCCTCAGAGGTTTTCTGCAGATCGGAAAGTTCGACTTTTGCTTGTCTTTCTTGTCTTCTTTAACTCGCCACACAGAGCGGCTCCGTTTCCCTGAACAGTGTGAGTAATTTCTCTGCAACGTTAGACTCAGACAGGCACATTCTTGTCGGCTGACATCGTGAACAAAAGCTCACACACAAAAAAAAGCGCACTCACTTAGAAACGCGCTGCCAACCCTGCGGTCTGATGTTACCACAAATGAATCATCCTCGTTTCTGCCTCCAAGGCCCCATTTTTTAAAACTAGGGGAAAGAAGGTCTGTTTCATGGAGAAGCCAGCTGTGTTTGGCTTTTGTTTGTTCTGGAAACACGAAAAGCAGACGTTACCATCTCAACAGGAGCCAGAATATTTGGCTTTAGTTCTGCAAATTCAGAGTCTACAAGCTGATTATTAGTTGTAATCGTTAGCTTGCTACCAGTGTTTTGCTTCAGTTTTGGTTTAGTTGTAGCTTCCTGGCACAAAGTCTACAAGTGATACATTTGTTGGTTCAGTTGAACCATTTGCTCATGTTAACTATGTTTGGTTTCCAAAGAAGCTACTTCATGCTAATTAGCATTTAAAAATGATTGATTACTATGCTAGTGCGCTTTCCTTGTTGCTGTTTCTGCATTTTGGGTTTATGAGCCGACTCAGTGAAACTTATAGTTCTGATTATATATATTATATATTTCCTATGTGACTGTATTGGTTATTTATTAAAAGCTAATAAGTTATTGTATGAGAAGTTTGTGTGAAATTAAAGGAAGATCAAAGTGTTTTTGCAGTAGCTCTGCATCATTCATCCAACAACTGGAGCAGACGCTCTGAATGATCCGGCGCTGGCCGGGATCCAGACGGGCCCAAAGTCCTCAGCTCACAGCTGCATATGAAAACAGAGGAGACTGATTAGACAAAGCCCACAGCGACACCAATCAGTCTCACCTAGCTTTGTTCCCTGGAGCGTTTTCTTCTCCAATTCCTGCCCTGCAGCCAAACCTCATCGCCTCCTGTTTAAACCGGCGTTACTGTCACCTTTCCTACATTTTTAAAGCAGGAGTTTCTTTTAATGTGAAGTTTCAGTCTTAATATTCACTTAGTTTAGTTTTTGTTTCGGTCTCTTCAGATTATCAGCTGCTGGAGGTTTTATCAGCTGTAGGCTTGTAAGGGAGTCCCTTGTGAAACTCTGGATGTTTGCAATACGCAGTCAAGTTAATTAGAGAAGAGAGCAAATAATAAAAATGTTCCTGGAGTTGTAAAAGCCAGCCAATGAACTTACTGGAGTGGAACTCCTAGGCAACCTGCAGAGTTGGGCTAAAAGTCATTACAGCCTCTTTTTTTATATCACACCAAAGATTTTGGCCAAACAACACAGTGAATTCATTTACTGTTGCTCCAAACGGAAAATATTTCAGCTTAAAGATTCTGTTATAGAGATTACACTCTAAAACTTTGGTAAAGTCACCATAAAAGTTGAAGCAAGTTTTGTACGTAGAGTATTTCACAGATAAGGACTTCGGTATTTGGTCACATTTAGTGTAGAAAACAGAAAAGATTACTCCATGATATGTTCTGCAGACTAAAAGCTTTCACAGCGGTTACACGCTAAACCAAAATCAAAATGTTTGCCGTCCTTAGTGCATTTTCACACCTGACAGTCCGGTAGAATCTGTTAGATTTGGGACCAAAATTGCAGCATTTGTTACATTTTTTTGGTTCTCTTTCTCAAACCAACCAAACCCTTTGAGCAACTTGTTCCCCTCCTCGCCTGTGGGGGCGCTGCTCCAATAACCAATGAAGAAAACAACACAAGAAGACACTCAGCACAACTTCCTTCTTCATGAAATGGAAACAAAAATGGAGGCATCAGCTTTAGCGATTGTAGGATTTCTCTTTTGTCTTTGGATAAAAACCACGAGTCATTTCTCCTGCTAGTGTAAACGCACCTGTTGGTTTTGGTTGAATTTACCCACAATGCCCTGTGCTGTAGTCCACTTCCTTATCCTCACCCACTTCAAAATAAGAGCATGAATACAAATGTCTAACTAATTAAAGAATTCTCAACAGTCGATAAATTAGCGCTTTAGAGGGGATGCTAAGTGTGCTAAGTGTTTTAAAGTTAGCTATAAAGCTCTAATCAAAATGTTAGCTCCGCTAACATTTAACACTTTTCATAAATAGTTCAGCTAATGCTAAATCGCTACATTAGCATGCTTTTTATCCAAAGCTAATGTGGAGTCACTGCAGTCTTCACCCATGAATATAAACGTTGAACTAATTAAAGAATCCTTAACATTTGATAACCAAAACTTTAACACAGATGTTGAATTTTGTTCAACTGAAATTTCAAAACAGCCAAGTAAATTAGCATTTAGTGTGCTGGACTTTTTCAAAGTTAGCAAAGCGCTAAGTGAAAAGTTAGCTTTGCTATTATGGGATTAGCAGAAATTTGAGATAAATGAAACCTAATGGTGAGAAAATTCAACTATTTATTAATGTTTATCTAGAAAATGAAATTTATCTTCTGTCTGGAATAGATCTGCTAAAGCTAAGCTAACTGCTAACTAGCCTCACTCTAAAGAAAACAGCTTTCTGTTTCAGTGCCAGCGAACTGTGAAATAATCTTCTTTATGAATTTGTCAGTGTGAATTTCAGAGAATAAAAGCTGATATTTGTCGTGTTTTTAGAGATAATGGACTTCAGGTCGCCGTTATTCAACCAACGCTGAATAAGAACTGATTGGAAATGATTTCTGACCCAGAGAAGCAGCTCACAATGCAGGAATCAGACATTGACCTGTGAAATCGAAGCGTCATAGTTTACTCAGGGTGTGTTGACGTCATCTAAACTGACTCATTTTATCCTCACCCTCAGCCATTTCATCCATATTCAGAGAGATCACTTCCTGTTCTCTCTTTCTTACGGTTTTACTGTGAGATGTCTTCATGAACCTGACCGGCGCTCTTATTTACCAGCTTCAGACCTCGGCGTTTCCTGGGGGAGAAGAAGCTCGTAGTATATTTTCCCTTCAGCCTGGATCCTCCGTCTCTATCGGACAGGGATAAAAACTCCGATTCCTTCCCTGAATCGCTTCATGAAAAGCAGAGAATCAGGATTTTCAGAGTGAATCAACATCTAGACGGAAGTTCACGCGTTTGGTGATTTCATACTTACAGAAAAATACTCAGCTAATTTAATAATTTCACACATTTTAATTGTGAAAAACATGAAATACGGCAACAATTAGCTCGGCTATCATATATGTATTGTTTTTGTTATCATTTATTTACAATTCAATTCAAAAACACTTTGCTAATCTCAACGCTAAATTAAATTAAGTCATATTCAGGTTTCTTTAAGGAGTGGCTGTAGATGCTAGTGGCATCTACAGGATCTCCTGTAGAGGCCTGTATTACAGCACAGTGACGAAGCTTCTGACTGAAGACACTCAGTTTTTGTACTATTGTAACATACTGATGAAGACGATGCTCAGGTTTGTCTGTAATGTTCTTCGTTGATGAAATGAGTTTGTTACATTTTTAGTCAGATTTTCAGGCGGGAAAGTTGAAAGTTTTCCACCAAAGTAGATCTGAAAAACATTTAGGTCTCTGCTGTTTAATTACCACAGTGCTTCTAATTGTTTCTGATTCCAGGTGTAGCAGGAACTTACTGTCGTACAGTGTTTAAAAGGACAGAATTAAAAACTGCAGGGTTGTTAGCTTGGATGGCTAACTGTAGAAAACCTGATTCTTGACCAAATCGATGGGAAAATCTGTCTTGGAGACGGAAGTGGTCGGTACACTTCCGCTAATCTGCCAACCGCGGCGCAAAGCTTTTGTTTTGCGTTTTTGTGAAAATGTTTAGCGCTTTTAGCTTCCCCCATTTTTCATTCTGAAGAGCTAATGTACGCTGACATCTGTGTTGAAGTTTTTGTTATCGACTCTTAATAATTCTTCAAGTAGTTTTCCGTTTATATTCGTGCTCTTATTCTGAAGGGAGTGAAGACTGTTTTTACGCAGCAGGTCCGTTTCCTCTCCTCGTGTTCTCCAACCGTGATGCGATTGAGCAGATGACGTTTATTCTGTGTTTAGTGCTTTAGCTTCTGCTAAATTCCATGTTAGTTTAGCGTTAGCAGAACTAATGTTTAGGAATAGCGCCTCAGGATTAGCGCAGCTAGCTTTTTAGTTAGGGGTTCCCACCATTGTTCACTCCTAAACACTTTATTTTATTGTTGCCTGCTTCCTGTCATACTTTTTAAATTTGTCGTGCTCATATTTACTGAATAAATACTTACCATCAATATTTTCTGGACTAATATGTAACAGAGTACATGACAACAGATGCTAACAATACATGTAAAATATCTCTTA
The DNA here is from genome assembly GCA_903067095.1 of Girardinus metallicus. Lineage (NCBI taxonomy): Eukaryota > Metazoa > Chordata > Actinopteri > Cyprinodontiformes > Poeciliidae > Girardinus > Girardinus metallicus. The sequence continues at coordinate 7,390 of CAEGAE010014942.1, read as the reverse complement.
GCAGAGCTAATGTTATAGCGCTTTAGCATTAGCTTCTGCTAAATTAAATTTAGCATTAGTGGAACTAATATTTATGATTAGTGCTGTAGGGTTAGCGCAGCTAGCTTTTCAGTTTTTACTCTTTCCGTGCTACACTTCTGTTTTATAGGCTAAATTATCTCAGTTTTTGTTTCGTTGCACTTAAAAAAGTTAATCTACGGTAAATAGCTCAGATTTACCTTGTAAATTCTTGCAATAACACAAACAGTTTGAGAACCAGAGTTTACATCAAAACTTTGCCGCCTCCCTGATGTTCAGCTTTTATACTTGCTGTAACATCAGTTGACCATTTGGGATACGGACAAATTTAAATCTAATGTTTCTTTACTTCCTGTTTGATTGTTACTCATTAGGGAGCAGTTGGACATGATAATAAAATGACTAAAAGCTCAGAGAGGCTTAATTTTACACCCTGATGATGACAGCGATGACTGGATGGATGAACAGGCGGCTGAACTTCCTGCCACCGTCCATCTTCTCTGACTGTTCAGCTGCTTTTTCACCTTCGCTTTTAGGTAAGATACAGAAAAACAAAGCAACTTCTGCAAGCGTTTAGTTTAAACAGGTCAGATGGAAAGAGTCACATTGATTTAAGGAAATAATTTCTCTTTTCTATCCTAGTTTATGCAAACTATGACAGCGAAATTAGGGCCGTTGCAGATTGAAAAAAATGTGTCACTTTTTGTGAAAAAATTTTCTAGATCACAATTTGGAAAAGCTGAAATTTGTAGTCAAAAATTTGTTAATAAAAATTCTGAAATTTTACATTAATCTGATTTCTTTTTACAAAATCCAAGAAAATTTGCTAGAAAAAAAATCTGAAATTTTGAGGTTAATTTGAGAATTTTTCTAGAAAAGCTGCGATTTAAGATTCATATTGACATTACTCTGAAAAACGTGAGAAAAAACTTGGAAATTTCTGAATTCTGATTTTAATCTCAGAAAATTTCTGAAAGTCAAAGATTTTCAACTCAGAAATTCTTATTGTTTTTTCTTGAACATTTTTGGCTGAAATTTTTTTGTTCTTTGTGTTTTTTTTTTGTATCTAACCCCTTGATTTTAGTTTGTTAGTGTCTTTTAGCCGTTCGTCTTCCCTGACAGAAGACTGGCCTCCTGATGGGGGTTGCAGGTTTCTGCCGCCTCCATCCTCTGCGTTTCCCACATTTTTATTATTGGACGGTTTTCAGGAGCGTCGGTCGTCCTGCAGTTCAGCTGCGTTCTGCATCAGAGCCCCAGTGGCGCTGAAGAGGCTCCAGGTCTCCCAACTTCAAACCTCCTGCTGGTTTTTCTGGGCTTCAACTCGTTACGCAGAGACGAACCTCAGCTGGTAGACGGCTGAAACTCAGAGCTCAGATTGCAGCACCGAGCGAAAACGAGCCGGTGTGTTGAAACAAAGTTTCACAACTTCACCTTTACACACCTGAAGTTCTTCCATCTGTTACATAAATACAGCTTGTATCTGGAAATTGATCAGTCATAGTTTCACCATCACATTTCTTCATTTATAAATGTCACAAAACCAAATACTTTATAATTAGTAAACTAAATATTTAGTTAGCGAATTAATATTTAATTCCAAATACAATTCTTAGCTACAGAGCTAAATGTTGAAGTCAAAACTAAATATATAGTTAGCAAGCTAAAAGTTTAGCTTACATTTTGCTATAAAGTGTACACACTTTGTAGCTAAATGTGTACACTTAGCTACAAGCTAAATATATAGTTAGCAAGCTAAATGTTTAGCTGACATTTAGCCAAACATGTAAACTAAATGTACACACTTTGTAGCTAAATACAAATACAACACACTTGTGTGCACTTAGCTACAAACTAAATATTTAGTTTGAAAGCTAAATATTTAACTCACCAATTAAACATTACACTAGAAGCTAAATAGACAGCTAGCTAGCAAGATTTAGCTCCAAACTAAATAATTAGCTAAATAGATAAATTTTTAGCTATTTAGCTAAATATTTAGGCTCAAAATAAATATATAATTAGTAATTTAAATATTAAACTTACCAGCTAAACACTTAGATCCAAACTAAATATTTAGCTAGTAGCTTAGTGGCTAAGTATTTAACTTGCCAATTAAATAATTAGTTATAAACTAAATATTGAGCTCTAAGCGTTATATTTAGCTCATATGCAAATTCACTTGTCGGTAACCGGAAGTTGAATATCAAAATAAAAGCTGGGTCCTGAGAACTTCTATATAAATACGTAGTTTGTACACAAATATTTAACTTGCTAATTAAATATTTAGTTTGAAACCGTGTCATGTGTATCATGTAATTGACAACCGGATGTTACTACTGGCGGAAACCAGACAACAGGAAGTAGTTGGATGATGATGGCGCCACTTTTTTTAACACTTATCGCGTGAACAACTGTGTGATTTTATTTTAATTTATTAATTATATTTACCGCAAGTGCGAAGTTGTGTTTTTTTTTTTTCAACATTAGCGGAATATTGACAAGGTTTTCCGCACATTTGTAACGGAAACGCAGCCGGTCCTGATCCACACTGTCAGAAAGTACCAATGTCTGTTTAATCACCATGGCAACTGATCCCATTTGGACCGCAAGATATGGACTTTATCGATTTATTATGTATTAATCTTAATGTCAGCTGGAATGGTTTCACTCGGAAGCAGAGCTGTAAGGAAATTATTGGGAATTTTTTTTTTTATGTGACGTTCTTATCAGCACGGAAGTACACACCCTTTGACACACACACGCACACACACACACGCACAGAGTTGCGCTGTAAAACTTGAAGTTTTCCTGCTAACTTTCCAGTCGGCTGGAACCAGCAGTGGCAGCAGCATGTCTGGCTCTCCGTCCTGGATCCTGAGCGCCTTCTGGCTCAGCTGCCTGCTCGGCTCGGCCGCCTGCAGACGCGGCAGAGGTAACGTGTGTGTGCGGGTGTGCGTGTGTGTGTGTGTGTGTGAGAGAGAGAGAGACGGAGTGTGTGTGTGTGTTGTTAGTTTTAGCTGAGGTTTGCCTTCTTTCCCTCACTTGTTGTTGGTGAGCGGAGAAAGTTTCTGCGCGTGGAGAGCAGCGCGCGCAGCTGTGGACTCACTCCACGAGCTGCTGTGTTTTGGTTCCGTGGTCGGTTCGGTTCGGGTGGTTTTTAAAGTTCGGTTTGTTGAATTTGAATCAGATGTAATTAAGGCAAATCACTAAAAGAGTTTCTGTAGTTTGTCTCTTAATTTGTGACAGCAGAATCCATCCGAGTCCCGGTCAAAGTCCAAACCGACACCCGAACCACCGAACCGCCCCACCGGCCATCTGCCTTCAGCATTTCTGCTTCCAGAGCGTAGAAAGCCAGGAAGCAGATCGGTTCGGTTCTGGTTCTGGTCGTGCGGGTCACTGCGGCTGCCTGCATCTTTTCCCTGCGGCGGACGGAACATTTTCAGGCTCAGTTTTCCCAGAATCCTCTCCACATTTTTCCAGATGAGAAATAAAACAAAATCCGAATCTAAAAATGAAAATAAAGTTCTTATTTAGAATATTTCCATTCAAATAGCATGAGATTAATCAGCAAGAAGGATTAAAAAATATGAACATGCAGGGATACAGCCGAACCAGGGCCGTATTTAACCCATTTAGGGCCTTGAGCTGATGTTACTGTGGCCCCCCAGGGTTATTAGCATTCTGTCTACATCCAATTATTCTGAGGAAATTTAAATATTACTAACAATAGCACAATTAATGACTAGTTGTATCAACTTAACAGTGGTAGTAACCACTGTTAAGTTGATGCTAACGCCAAAGCACTACATCAACATAATAACTAGTGGAGGCTAACGCTAAGGCACTAATCATAAACTATAGTCCTGTGAATGCTGAAGCGTTACTGCCACATGGCAATTAGCTTAAGCTAATGCTAATCTGCTAATTATAAACATTAGCTCTGTGAATGCTAAGGTGTTACTCCACCACAGTGTTCAGCATGAGCTAATGCTAAATTTTGCAAATGCTTTAAGAGAAGCTAATGCTAAAGTGCTAAATTCAACCATGCCAATACCTAGCATGTGTTAGCTTCCTGTACATAAAGAGGAAACTAAGTGTGCTAAATGTCTTTTTGTTTAGCTAAAGTGCTAAACAACTAGTTAGCTTAGCTAGTTCCTCAGTACTAGAGGATAAAGTGTAAAATGTTATCAAATCCAAACCTGTTAAATGCAGTAAATTAAAAACATTTCAGCTTCTTTAGCACCCTGAGCTGAATTCAGCTCTTTTCTTCTTCTCTGCTCAGATTTTTGCGCTGCATCATGAACATTCAGTCACAAACTGCTCAGGTGCAAAACATCTAACTTTAATCTTTCCTTGAAGACAAAGAGACGTTGATGTTGCAGGGCTCGTTTTTCTCTACATCATGATGCGAGTCGACTCTGCAACACGTGATGGAGAGTCGAGCTCTAGAGATTAAAAACGGCTCCTGTCCTTACAGCTGAAGGTCGGCCCATTGATTTTCAGCCTCTGTGATTTCTGGAGTGTTTCTAAATAACTCAGATCCAGTTTTTATGTTCATAGAACGATTCTGATATTTGCTCATTCATCAGGTTTTGTTTTGTTTCCCGACACGAAGAGACTGATAGCAGGAGCTTAAACTCCAATTATAATAATTCTGAATAAAAGCAAACAATATCGAGCTCTGACTCAGAACCAAACGTATATGGACTTTGTGAAGTTAGTGTAAGAGTTATTATTTTAAATGGCATTAAACTAAATATTTAATTAGCCAGCTAAATATTTACCTCCAAGATAAATATATGTATCAGCTAGCTAAATATTTATTTAACAAACAAAATACATAGTTAGCAATCTAAATATTTAGCTAATATGGAAATCCACTTGCAGATAAGCAGAATGGACAATAAAACAGCTGATATTTATTCATTTATAAATGTCAAAGATTTAGATTAAAGCTAAGTATTTACATCTGAGCTAGCTAAATACTTAGTTAAACTATTTCGATTGATCAGCGCAAAATATTTTGGTAATATGCAACAAAATAACTGATAAATATCACACCTTTTAACATTTAATTAAAAAGTATTTGATGAAAAATAAGTATTTAGTGCCGAAATGAATTTTTAGCTTAGCCCTAAATATTTAGTTAGCAAACTAGATATTTAATTTACTAAACATTTAGTTTGTATGTTAAATATCTAGCTTGCTAATTAAGTATTTAGTTTGAATATTTCTTTGAAGCTCTTTCACTCAATCCAGTTAGCTTAAAGCTCTGACCCAGATAAATATTTAGCTAGCCTGGAGCTAGCTAAATATTTAGTTTGTACACTAAATATTTAGCTAGCCTGGAGCTAGCTAAATATTTAGTTTGTACACTAAATATTTAGCTAGCCTGGAGCTAGCTAAATATTTAGTTTGTAAACTAAATATTTAGCTTGGTCAGAGTGAAATATTTAGCTTTGACGTAAACAGATAGCTTGCTCTCTAAATATTTAGTTTGTAAACTCATTTAGCTTGCTATCTGAGTACTTAGTTTGAAACTGTGATATTAATAAATTTTTCTTTAAAAAGTTTATCCCTCTCTTGTATGACCGGCTGATTAATCCAAATTATTGCTGATAATTTGTGACCGGCCCTTTAAGGCTCGTTGTCGGGACCTGAACGTGTTTCCATTTGTTTTCTCGCTCTCATTTTTTATTTTTTTTTTTAAGATGTCTCCGTTGTTTTTGTTGCAGTTTTAATTTCCCTATAATCTGGAACTTATTGATGCGTCTGCAGACGTTTCATCAGCAGGTCCCTCGTGCAGATAAATACACTAAATACTTAATAGGTTTACACTGGGAAAGCCACGACATTCCCAAAGGGGGGAATAATAAAGATTTCCAACAGTAAATAATGTTTTTAATCCGTCAGACATGAAGCCACAGGCGGCTCGGATCAGCTGTTTTGTCAGATTATTATATGATGGAGGTTTTGTGAAGAGGCGACCGCTCGCCGCTGCTGTTTGCGTTTCATTAATCTGCCGTCTCCTGAGTCTGGAGCATCAGCGGCGCTTGTTGCCGCGGTGATTGTCTCATGGAGGCGTAAACACCGGTGCTCATTAATTTGCAGAGAAATTTAATTACTCTGCGTTTGAAGTGGTCCTTGTTTTGTGAGCCTCCGGGCCACAGACGAAGAAGAAAACTTTGAAGTGTCTTAATTATCACTTGCAGGAAGCTGCCGACCGCAGAACAGAGACGATAACGCAGCTAAGAATCACGTGTGAGAGATGAATGTCCTGAAAAACGGGACCCATAAGGACAGTCCAGCCTGTAGAGCGGCTCTATGTGGAAAACCTGAAATAGTAACATGGACACCGACACCAAAATGTCTTTAATACAGTTTGTAGGTTTTAGTTTACAGATTTTAACCATTAATTAGGATGAACTCTGACCTCTGTGTTTCATCGTATGGGTCCTGTTAATGTATGACTTTGGGCTAAGTGTGTAAAAAGTGTCCATTTGGGATAAAACCCATACAGTTCCCAGTTATCTGCAGATTATGACAGTGTTAGCTTGAACTGTTAGCCATCACTTATGGGGCCCTTTGTTACCCACGTACACATTTTGACCAGTAAATATATTTATTTTGCATGAATAGTTAGTATTTCTCAATAAAAGCTACTCAGCATGTTAGCATAGTCCAACGCGCCAATTGTGTCATTTAGCTAACATTAGCTTCTTGCAAAATTGGAAAGTGTCTTCCTAAATGTATCAGAATTTATTTCTATTAAATAAATTCATCCGTTCATTGTTTGTCCTTCAGTAACACTTTGGTATTTATGGAAGTTAGTCTCTGTGTCATTCTGGTCACTAACTGAACTACATCCTGTTCCTGTTTTAACTGAACCACTTCCTGTTTGTTACTGAACTACTTCCTGTTCCTGTTCTTAACTGAACCACTTCCTGTTTGTTACTGAACTACTTCCTGTTCCTGTTTGTTACTGAACCACTTCTTGCTTGTTACTGAACTACTTCCTGTTCCTGTTTTTAACTGAACCACTTCCTGCTTGTTACTGAACTACTTCCTGTTCCTGTTCTTAACTGAACCACTTCCTGTTTGTTACTGAACTACTTCCTGTTCCTGTTTGTTACTGAACCACTTCTTGCTTGTTACTGAACTACTTCCTGTTCCTGTTTTTAACTGAACCACTTCCTGCTTGTTACTGAACTACTTCCTGTTCCTGTTTGTTACTGAACCACTTCCTGCTTGTTACTGAACTACTTCCTGTTCCTGTTTTTAACTGAACCACTTCCTGCTTGTTACTGAACTACTTCCTGTTCCTGTTTTTAACTGAACCACTTCCTGCTTGTTACTGAACTACTTCCTGTTC
>CAEGAE010014938.1:0-12054 GCA_903067095.1 Girardinus metallicus | reverse complement strand
AAAAAAGTAAATAAACAGAAATAAATCATCATATAACCTGGGGGTTGCAAAACAGAGGATACAAACTCACAATAAGACCCCATAAAGAACAACTGTCAACATCTTTTGTTTTTGAATGAACCAGATTGACATCTAATCTGAAAAACAACTCCAGATCTCTTTTTCTCATAACAGTAGACGTTGTGGCTTCCGAACGGTACGCCCACACCTGGTAATAACTGCACCCCCAGAGGTTGGCAAGCTGGGAGCTGGTGGTGTAGGCTCATGGGAAACGAGTCCAGTTTGAATCCTTGGTGAAGATGGCAACGACCTAGCACTTTCTGATGCCTGGGCTGCAGTTGTTTGACCAAAAACCCAGGGCAATGAACCAGACAAAGCGGTATACCTCGGCGGTGTACTTCTGTTTGGTGGGAATACAGACTGAGTGACAGCCAGGGGTAATGTGTCTGTGGAGCTACGGTAAGGTTTTAAACGATCATAGTGAATGACTTTGGTCGCAGCCTGAGGATATTTCACATCCACCAGCTTGTAAAGAAGCCCCTTTTCATCCACAGATACAACCTTATACGGTCCAGTCCAGTTCGGAGAAAGCTTTTGTCTTTGTGTGGTTGGGTCATCTATCCATACCAGATCACCACAAGCATAAGGCCTAAACCTTGTGTCTTTGTTGTAATAGTACTCTCGTTTCTGTCTTTGTTCTTCGCGATGGAGAAGAACAGCCTCAAAAGCAGCATCCATCCGTGAAGCCAGTTCTGAACCATAGTTTTGTGGGCAATCAGAAGCCTTTGGCGATGAAATATGAGCATTAACAGGTAGTCTGGGTTCCCTACCATGAGCAAGGAAATATGGTGAGTATCCGGTGCTCGAGTGAGGAACGGAGTTGAAAGAAAGTACTACAGCAGGGAGGTAGTGGTCCCATTCACCGCCATAGTCCTGAATGAGTCGAGCTAACTGCTCTTTCAGAGTTCGATTAAACCGTTCAACCATACCATTCCCTCTTGGGTGATATGGGGAGGTTCTTTTCTTTGTCATCTGTAGTCTCTGACAAATGGTGTGAATAATTTCAGACTCATATTGTCGTCCCTGGTCTGACAACAGTTCCTCAGGAACACCATGTTCAGGAATATATCGTTCACAGAGTAACTCTGCTACTGTGGCAGCCTTTTGATCCGACATAGCATAGGCATTTACATACTTGGTAAAATGGTCCTGTACCACAAGCACATATCTATTACCAAGAGAAGTAACTGGAAGTTCAGTAATGTCAGTACAGACCAATTGAAATGGTCTGTCAGTCTGAATAGACTGTAAAGGTGCTCTGTGCTTTGGTACAGCTTTTCGAAAAGCTTCACATGTTTTACACAGATTACAGAAGTTTTCAATATCAGATCTCATACCTGGCCAATAACACACTGTCAATGCTTTCTTAAAAGTACGCTCAGCACTGTAATGACCAGAACAAGGATTACCATGAAGAAAATGCATTGTTTCTGTAACAAGTGCAGATGGAATTAACACTTGATAAACCTCGGGTTTTCCAGGTGCTCTCTGACCTTTGCGACAAAGCAAGTCGTCACACAGTAATAACTTAGGAAACTGCCACCAAAGTTTTCTCTGAACTCTATCTTTTACCTGCCTGAGGTAGGGACGTTTCTTGTTTTTTACCCAGGTATACACTTCAAAGAAAACAGGATCAGAGAGTTGTTCAGACAGAATGTCCAGGTTATGCTTTGATAATGTCTGTTGTAATGTGGTGAATCCCATATTCACCTGTGTCCCATTGTTGTTCACACAACACACTTGCGGTTCAACATTGGTCATCTCTGAATGTTCAGGGCTTGAGCATGGCAACTCAGCCTGTGAGACAGATTTTTCTGTATCACTTGAAGAGTGACCATCATGTAGTGCTGAAACTGTCAACTCAGTTGAGTCCTGTCCCAATGGTATCCGTGACATGGCATCAGCATTTGTGTGTTTCTTTCCATCTCTGTGAATGATTGTCCATTGATATGGGTCCAACTCCAATGCCCAACGACCCCTGCGTCCGGTAGGGTCATGCGTGACGTCCATCTTCCTTAAGCTGAGTAAAGGACGATGATCAGTGATGATTGTGAAAGGATTGCAACTCAGATAATGTTTAAAGTGTCTAATTGACCACACAATGGCATACAGTTCTTTGTCGTATGTAGACCACTTTCTCTCTGTTTTTGAAAGTACATGACTTGCAAAAGATACAACCCTTTCCTGTCCCTGTTGTGTTTGAGACAGTATGGCACCAACTGCAAAATGAGATGCGTCTGTACTCAAAGTGAATGGTTGGTCAAAGTTGGGAAATGCCATTATTGGAGGCGAAGTCAGTGCATCCTTAAGTGCTTGAAAAGCAGCAGAACAGTCATCTGTCCATTCAAACACCACTTGTTTTTGAGTAAGTCTATGCAGAGGCTGAGCAATAAAGGCATATTTATGTACAAAACGTCTGTAATATGAACACAGTCCCAAAAAGGCACGTACCTCTGTTGGTGAGCGTGGAACAGGCCAGGAACTGATGCGTTCACTGTTTGCTGGGTCCAAAGCCAGTCCATCCCGAGACACAATGTGCCCCATATACTTTACAGCCGGTTTGCAAAAGTCACATTTCTTAGGGTTTAACTTTAAACCTGCTTGTCGAAAACGAGTGAGAATGTCTGTGAGATTGCCTAGATGATCTTCAAAGGTTTTTCCAATGCAAATGATGTCGTCCAAATAAACGACACAAGTTGTCCAGTGTAGTCCTCTCAGAACAAGCTCCATAAGCCTTTGGAAGGTCGGAGGTGAGTTTTTAAGCCCCATCGGCATGACCTTAAATTGGTACAAACCGTCACCTGTCGTAAACGCAGTCTTTTGTCTATCTGCTGGATCCATTTGTACTTGCCAGTACCCGCTAGACATGTCCATGGTGGAAAAGTACTGCGACCCAGAAAGCGCATCTAGACTATCATCAACTCTCGGTAAGGGGTGAGCGTCAGTAACGGTGACGGCGTTTAGTTTACGGAAATCTACACAAAACCTGTAAGAGCCATCCTTCTTTTTCACCATAACTACTGGGCTGGCCCAGGAACTTGAACTGTCCTCTATCAAATCATGTGATTTAAGGGTCTCAACTTGCCGGCGAATTTCTGCCTTCATGGCTGGAGAGGTGCGGTAGGCCCTCTGTGAGATTGGTGTATCACAGTGTGTATTGATTTTGTGTGTCACTATGTCAGTTCTGCCAAAGTCATGTGGGTGTTGACTAAAAACATCTGCAAAAGAAGTCAAAGTCTCAGTCAGTCGTTTTTTCTGCAAAGGCGTCAAATCTGAGTCGGCACTATCTGTAAGAGGGATTACTGTAGGACTGTCAGGTGTCTGAGCATTAATTTTACAGATAGAACTGTCCATAATGGTGAACTCACTCTGGCCCTCTGCTAAGACAGCATGAAAGTGCCCCACCTGTGTACCACTATGCAACATGACATCACTATGTGAAACATTAGCTACTTTAACACAAATAGAACCTTGTTCTACCCTGGCCACAGTCCATGCAATACCAGCAGAAGACTGGTCGGTATAATGTGGTTCAAACACACCAATGTAGCCACTAGGTAAAATCCCTTTCTGTGGTGCATCCAGAGTAGCAGTGATGACCCTCTCAGACATAGCAGGAATGCTAACGGTGGATGATACCGAAACAGCAGTCAGGCAGGGAATATACAGCTGTGGACTAACTAGTGGCACAGCTTTACCTGCTACATTGCATGTCATGTTTCGCGTGTCAACTGTAATGCCATTTGCCACCATAAAGTCCCAACCTAAAATGATTGGCTTTGTACAGTTTCTGACAACTTGAAATGTGTGTGTCATGAGCTTATCTGCAACATTTAGGTTCACATAAATTGAGCCTATAGAGTCAAGGGGATCACCTGTGACACCGGTTAGAGGAATAAACTGTTTTACAATGGGTTTTCTGTGAAGAGCCGATGTAGCCATTCTAAAGTCCTCACTAATAACTGAAACATCTGCCCCAGTGTCAAGAAAAGCATGTACTACGGTGTCCTCGATAACAACTGACACATATCTCTTCTCTATATCAGTCAAACCTGAAATGTCACTGGTAACCGGGTCATGGTAGGTGTCATTGTCTGTCTGGGCTAGGGGGAAATCAGTAGCTGGCAATTTGCCCTCATTGTCAGCTAGTTGTAGTTTACCTGAGCTTGGTTTGCATGTGAAGGAGACCGGAAACGTACTCGCCCCGGGCTGGGAGAGTGATTACGGTGGTCTCTGTCATAGCGGTCAGCAGAGCGGCCACGACTAGTGTAGCCTCCGGTTTGAGAGCCGTAGCATGGCATGTAGCGTTCAGATGATCCAGATCGGTTACGTAAACTCCGTTGGTGATGGTCATTCTTCGCATATGAACCTGAACTGGGGTGAGGTGTGTTTTGGTCGTTAGATGAGTCTCGGTGTCGTGGAGGAGACCTGTAGTAGCCATCTGATGAATATCTGTCACTCCAGCGTCCACCTGGAGTGGAGCTCCGATGACGAAATCCATAGTCTCGCCTGTCCTGCCGATATGAGTCCTCACGCTGGCGGTCAACTGCCAGCTGCAGCTGTTGAACTCTGTCCGAAAGTGTTTCAATAGTCTTTGCCATAGTCTTTAAATCATCCGCAGTAGCTGAGTGAACTCCTAAAGGAGTGGGTGATTGAACCTCAGTAGACGACCCAGGTGAGACAGCAGGGTAAATTGGTGGCGTAGACCAAGACTGCAAAGGAGGTGTGGTAGTGAAGACTCTGCTAGCTTGGTGAGCAGTTTCAATCTGCAGAGCAAACTGGAGAGCAGTCTCCAGCGTGTCAACACCCTGTTCATGGCATCGCAGCTGAAGGTATGGGTCAAGTCCAGCAACAAAGCGTCGAAATTTTTCTCCCTGCTTAGCATTATCACCGTAAGTCGGAAAAGCTTCTTCGACCAAACGGCAAATCTCAGCAGCAAACACAGGAAGGGCTTCCCCAGGAAGGCGACTGCGTGCATTAATGTAGCTTTGGAAAGTCGACAAATAAGCAGTTTGTCCAAAAACGCTCTTCAGCTTTTCCTTCGTAACTGAATAGTCCGCTTTAACTGCGTCAGATAGGCTATCCCAGTAACTAAAAGCAGCACCTCCTAAACATGTAGGTAGCAGTTTCGCCAAACTGTCCTCAGTGGTATCAGGATCGGCAGCAACAGTCACTTCAAAACGCCTGCACCATTTTGAAAAATCCTCTTTGCCGTCCCCCATGAAAATGTGGCCGTCGTGAGGCCTGGCACGACCACGTGTAGAATGAAAAGGCAACTGATCCCAAAAATTACTTGCCATAGCTGGGTGTTCGTCTCCGTAAACGGCAGTAAAAAGAGAGGAGAGAGAAAAAAAAAAGTCCGTCTTCAGCAGCCGCTATATACGCCGCTCAGCACGCGCAGCATGTAGTTAGCATGTGTAGCATGTGCTCACCGCTCCAACCGCTGAGTGTCCACAAACCCGCTGCCACCAGTGTAACACTATGATGTGTGTTAAATCGGTGTTACCAGAAATGATATAAGAGGTCGTGGGTCAAGAAAGAACCGGATACTGAGAGGGAATAGCATAGCTGCCGAGACTTTTATTTAACATCCCCCTCTCAACTCAAACCAGAGCCCGCCTCTGGTTCTCCTAAAAAGAAAAACCCCCGAAGAAGAAACAAAACAGCTCCACTTAAAGGCATAGCACCATTCCTGAGCTATGGAACATCTTTAGTCAATAACTGATTTTTTTATGAATAAATCATCTTACATCTTTAATATTTAGTTTTGTTCCGTCACCGTTAATGAGGCCCAAACTGCTGCGCATAACCCCACAAAATATGCATCAATATGCGGCCCACTCTCGAGAAGGGAGTTATTACTTCTGTTGCCATTTCAATTTCCATGGTAAACATGGTGGCAAACTATGGCTTTGAATTACAATAGAAAAGAATGTACACTACAAAATAAAAGCCTTCATATTTTACTCAGCAGATAATTGTTACTTTGGGTTTTATATGACTGGTTTAGCCCAACCACTGTTACATATGGGATTAGTGTACCCTTTTAAAATGAAGCTTACTAAAAATTTCAAAATAAAAGCCTCTTTGTTCTTTAACTACTAAGTTGAGAGAACTGTTCAATGAGATTTTGGCTTAGGACTAAGACTCCATGATTGTCAGTGCACACATTCTAATCATAGGGTCAACATGCTAGTACTTTATCATGCTAGTGATAGCTGCCACATTTAAGCTACCATTACCATTTTAGCTGGGTCTTATATAAAAGCTAAGCTTTACATACTAAATGGAGTACGTTGTTGTTACTCAACATGCTGGTGATATTACGTAGTCTACATGCAAGTTGCTCAAAATACTAATAATAGCCCTATAGCCAAAGTAAGCATTTTAGATGATTTTGAAAATGTATTACATATGTTCATCATAATGAATGTAGTAAGTCAATATAAGTCTACATACAAGTGATGCCCCACATGCTACTGACAGCAGTTAAGCTAACCTTATAATTTAAGCTAATTTTATCTCATAAACTAATGTTTTCACACTGACTGGAGTAATTTTATATTAGTTAACATGCTGTAATAACCCTCATCCCTCTGGTAGTATCAACATGTTAGTCAGTCATTATGCATGTGATAGCCACCATGCTTTAACTATCAGGCTAACATTAGCCTGATAGTTAAAATAAGCATTTTACCAGATTTTTTTATTTATTAGTTATGTTTAGCATACTGAATGTAGTAAGTTCATGTATGTCAGCATATTGGTAATATCACATGTTCTAATGACAGCATCTATGGTAATCTTAGCATTATTACAAATTTTAGCTTATATACTAATGTTTTGCATACTGAATGGAGTAATTTTATGTTTGTCAATAAGTTAGTGATAACCCTCATCCTGCTGGTAGTATCAAAATGCTAGTCACTTGATATGCTAGTAACTCTCATGCTAACATTATCCTTGTATCTAAAATAAGCATTTTAACTATTTGATTTATTAGCTATGTTTTTCATAGTCAATGGATTAAGTCAATGTAAATTAACATCCTGTTGATACCACATGTGCTACTGACAGCACTTAAGCTAATTTTAGTACATACTCCAATGTTGTCATACAGAATAGAGTAAGTCCATGTTAGTCAACATAATAATGATGCTTCACAAGTTATTGACTACATTTTAGTTCACCTTAGCATTGTAATTTTCAGCATCAGAACACTGGGTTTAAACCGACACGCACTCTTTGGCAGACCCCTTTTAAATTTCTTCAGACATGTTCCAGTTTCAAGATATTATACTGCAGCAGGCAGTTGCTTCATCCTATTTCAAGATTTTTATTCAGACTTAAATCTGAGTGATTATTCTGCTGCTGCATCTACAGCAAATCAGACAATGTGTCAATGATGTCAGAAGAAAAGAAAAATTAAACATGTAAAAGTGACTATTTTCAACTGAATTCATATTTTCTGTTTGCATTCAAACTGTTAAAGCTCTTTAGGAATGCCATGTGTTCATCTGAGCTTTTACACAGTGTAAATTATGTATGCTGTTTTCCACACCAGTAAAATAAAATGAAGTTCCTTTAAATTGTTTTCTGTATTAGTCATGTTTTTTAATTGCTACTTTGCACAACATAATTGTATCCACTCATTGTTTAGCATTCTTCTTTTAGAATGTGTCCAAAACTTGCAACCATTATTGGACTCTGTCTTGTTGTTATGTGAATATTATGAATTTAAACTCTTAAACTGCCATATAGTGACCAATATGTGAAAACTTGGAAGGTTTTATCAAAACTAGTAATACTCACTTTTTCTTCCCACGAGCAGTCCATCCTCTTCCAACATATATTCCATCTGTTTCACTTTCTGTCAAGATTATCTGTAATGTGGGCCAACTGCCCAAATTTTATTTATTCCTCCCTGGTGGCTTCACACAAGAATCCTCCCCTATTACTCACCTTCAGGATCCATTTCTCAGCTTGCCTCTCCTGTTCCTCTGGGAGTGTGTTCCTGTTTTCCCCTCACTGAGAAAATCCTTCCAGATCAAGACGATTACATTGTTCTTAGAAATAAACTCTGTAAAATGTTATGTTGTCCACCTGAGAAAATTGTGCATGTGGGTCAGAAGTCTACCTAAAAACACAACTCTGCTGTATGTGGAAAGAGAGAAAATCTCAAATAACTTTTCTATTAAAAAAACAGACATGACAAATGTACAGCACACTTCAATGACAGACCTGTCACATGAAAGATAAACATGTGACAGTTTAGGTTTTGGCATTTATTGTACCGTTTATCATTTAGCACGATAAATTTCATATCAGAATAAGAATATTATTTATTTTGTGATGATCAATTTCAACTAATAATGTTTTGAATCCCCCTCAAACTGCCCTTATTGTCGGGATTCATAGTTTTACTATTTTCTGCACGTTATGTACAATAAAAGCACCAATAAATACTAATAAATTTGAAACAGAAAACAAGTGATAGTTTAGTGATACAAATAATGCTTTTTTTTGTAAAAGCTGTTACATAAAGAAGCATGCTATAAATGGGAATGTTTTTCAAGAGCAGTATTTGTGTTTGTGGTTTTACAATTGCTGTTACACAAAGTCACAGCTGTACAGTTATCTAAAACAAAGGAATATGTCTTACTTTCACATTTATTGTTATTATAATAGTACTGCAAAATATTGTTATAAAACCAAGTCCAATCTGTCCACCCCTACTGTCATTGCCTTTGTTGTGTGTTTAAGAAAGTTATGGTATTTGATCTGAAATGTCTAAGTGTGACACAACCCACAGCAGAATAAATTCTAGAGGAGCAGATACATTTCTGCCATTAGTATTCTGTAACACTGACTGTGAATCCCTACAGGTGACAACATTCTCACTGTAGTATGTCAATAGTATGACAGGTCAAAGTTTTACACTATTTCTAGATACTTTTGGAAGAGGGGAAAGAATGGTGTGAGGAGATTGCTGTTTCAGTTGACCCAAAAAATTGTATAAACATGCATGAGTATTTACAATGTCCAAATGGCTAGTGTAAACAGAAATGAACTTAGTTTACATGTTTCCATGTGGAAGGTTTTGAACAAAACTTTGCGAAATATAGCCTCTCCTGTTTTTTTTTCACTGATCTTGTGAAAAAACATATTGAGATACTTGACGAGATTCAGGAAAAGGCTTGCTATAAAGAAGTCTGATCTTTCTGTGACAATGCAGATATTTTTTCTGCATCTATGTATCACAAGGTTGTGCTCTGCTGCAGAACTGTGACAACATTCCAAGTGTTGGTCTTCCTCTCTCTTTTTAGCATCCCAAATCCAAAGACCAAATAAGGTGCTGTGTGAGATAGCAAAGGACGCAGTTGTGAGCGTTAAGAAAGGAAAACTCCCACCCCAGTAGAAATATCTGAACTTGTAGCATAAGAATTCTGATCTGTGACTTTTGCTGAAAGCATGCAAGTTCTGGAAATCCACAACAGGAAAAAATAAAAATTAAGTTGCAATAGCCATAGAAACAAAATTAGAGCATAGTTATTCAAATACATTTTATTTATTTATTCATTTATCTCAAACATGATAGCAGAACAAAATCACATACATGAACAAGAAATGCAAAAGACACATACTTTTTGTACAACAATAATCTTAACATGCTCAAAAAGGACATTGAACTTCTCCCCCATAAACTCATACCATGTCTTCAGATGGACAGCTCATACATCACAACCAGCTGTAATAAAACACAATAATTTAAATCATCAACTACTTCAGCTATTGTTGAAGAGTCAATATGTCATGTTTTTTTTTATAAAAAATGTTTTTTAAAACTCACTCAAAACATTTGTTAAAAATGTAATTATGTCATGAAAATACACTCCCTGGCCAAACTCCCCCTCCCCACACACTCAAAACAACAATGCACAACCTTTTCTTTGAAAAGTTTAAGTTTTCCAAAAATCTGTTTCCAAATCAGGCCTTGGTCATCTCAGTTCCTCTTTCTCCCCTAACCTTTCACCTATCTTCTACCTCTAACACAACATCAGTGATCTTTAATTGCAGTTACACATTTTACACCATTTCCAGTTCAATGTCAAAATCACATGTATAACCTTTTTAGTTTCTCTTTGATTCAGCATTCATTTATAATATTATAGCCATGACTTATTAGTTACTCTTATTATAATCTTAATGTGAGTTAAGATTATAATTGGTTTCTTCTGAAAAGAAACCAATAATCCATTATTCTAATTATTCGATGACAAAGTTACAGTTACTGTTTTATTTGTAAGTTTTCCCATAAGTGTAAGTGTAAGTATTGTCACAAGTAAACTAATATTAATATAAGTATTTTACTTTGGATCTTATTCAATTACTCAAAATGTTTAGATTTCATTCTTTAAAACTTTCATGCTTTGAAATGAGAAATAGTCTCAACTATTTTTATAAATCTGTTTAGATTTCATTCTTTAAACCTTTTATGCTTTGAATAGTCTCAACTGTTTTCATAAATCTGCAAGCTGGAAACTCACTTCCTCCTTTTCCAGGAATCCTGCTGTTCCTGTTTCATGACACTCTTTCTGCCTGATTATGATTACTTATGATTAAATAGAAAAGAAAGTAGAATTAAAGTAATGCTTGCAAGAGGCAAAAACAACACACACAACCAGACTGATTTTATTGAAGTTTAAGTCTACTGTTAGCTCTTGATGTAACTTGTGTGATTAATTTTAAAGATAACTTTATTTATTGTTACTGTTAAACTAAAATCTCCAGCATGGGGAAGTGGGATGAGCTCGGGTTTTCTTGACAATGTTGGTTCCCAACTCCCAATTAACAAAAACAAAGAGTTGCAAACAGCTACTGTGGACAGTTGTACCTATAGTTTAGTTACCAACTCTTGTTAGCATGGTTGTAAATGAATTCATGTTCCAGGAATCAGAATAAATTGCTCTGACCTCATTGTTTTGACAGGTACAGATTTTGTTCCTCACATCACATTAGGACTGCCCATAATCAAAAAATGACAGCATCGAACATCAAAATGTTTTACGTCCAAACATTTGCATGTTGATTGGTTTGCCTAACATCAGTGCTTGGTTAGTAGCGTCAGGTCTAACACCTCTGTATCTCCCATCGGGATCTCTTTCAGAGATGTACCGACTGACCCTGCTGACCCTGGCAGTGTTGCTCTGCTCGTCATCCCTGGTAAATGGCGGAAAGGTCTTGGTGTTCCCGGTTGATGGAAGCCACTGGGTCAACATGAACATCATCATTGAAGAGCTTCACGCCAGAGGCCATGAAGTCACAGTGCTGCGACCTTTTGACTCTTGGCACATCAAACCAGACTCCCTTCACTACAAGGCCATTACTGTAAATTCCTCATCTGGTTTTAATGAGCAAAGCTTTGGGTTATTTGTGAACAGAACACTGGAGTTACAGCGAGAGGGACCTTCATTTAGGACTCTCATTTCTATAGTTTTCAACCTACTGTCACATTCATACCTCATGCATAAGCAGGTCCTTCAAATGACAGATGTGATTTTTGAAGATAAAGCTCTAATGCAGAGTCTCCGTGATGCAAAATTTGATTTGGTTCTTACAGATCCTGCATTTGGAGGGGGTGTATTTTTGGGTCACCGTTTGGGTCTTCCTCTTGTCTTTAATGTCAGGTGGACTATTCAGGTTGAGGGGCATTTTACAATTGCACCGTCCTCACTCTCATACATCCCTTTAACAGGATCACAGTTGACCGATAGGATGACATTCATTCAAAGGGTTAAAAACTTCCTCATTTATATTGTGACATGTATCCAATTTTGGTACGTTGTGGAACCACTCTACCCAGAATTTGTACATCGTCACTTTGGCAAAGACGTACATTACATGGAGCTGTTCCAAGCAGCTGACATCTGGCTGATGAGAAACGACTTCACCTTTGAGTTTCCACGACCAACAATGCCAAACATCATCTACATG
>CAEGAE010014932.1:0-39415 GCA_903067095.1 Girardinus metallicus | reverse complement strand
TATATATATATATATATATATATTACAGTTTTGTACTTTTCTAAATGGGATTTTTTTTTCCAGAAAATTGCCTTTTTTGTGTCTGTGTATTCCAGTTAACAATTAATCGATTACTAAATTAATTGACAATTTCAATAATCAAATAATCATGATTAATCTTAAAAGCAAAATATATATTATTTGTACAGTTTTGGTATAATTGCTGCTCTGAATATGTTGGGGTTTTTTCAGCAAATGGCTTCCAGTCAACGATTAATCATGATTATTTGCTTCAGCCATAAACCAAACTAGTAAAATTTCCTCCTTGGTGCATAAATAATGAATCCAGGTAATCTGGAAATCAAAAATGAGAGCTACCAAAGCAGAATTTAGCGAATTGCTTCAGTTAGAAGTAAATCTGCCCTCCAGAGGGAAACTCTGCTAACCTCCAGTGGGTTCGCTTGTTCCTGCACCTCAACATGCTGCGTGAAGTCGGTTCAGATGCGGGTTTTATTATTAGCTCCAGGACAATTAGGAGGTTTGGACCTGTCTCCATCCTTGTCATCTGGAGCGGTGGATGGGCGGTGACTCTCCCTCAGCTGCTCCCCTCGGTGCGCAGCAGGACGACAGGAGGCTAAAAATACCCAGCAAAACAAAAACAACGAACAAACAAACAGGCGACGGCCATGTTGTTCACTAGGGCATAAATTAAGACAGCTCTGATGTAAATTTTAATTATATTTGGTAGGAACTAAATATATTTCTCATTAAAAAGCATTTATTTGGGTTTTCAAAATATTTCACTTCAATTTTATGCACCTCGAGATCCGTACTATAAAGCTTTTTATTTCACAATGTTAGAACATCAATGCTTAAATTACCTTTTCCCCCAAACTCATTTCCAACAAACTTCATATGGTGTCCATTTGAGAATAATGGGTCGCTCCCAGAGAGAAATTATAGAAAAGAAATAAATACCTTAAAACAGAAGCTGAATTCAGGCATCGCTTTGAAAGCAAAAAAACAAAAAACTTTTTTTTTTGCTGCGTTGTGGCTTTTTATGTTTTTATTGCCGTTTTGTGGGTTCTGATGCATTTTTGTTGCATTGTGGTTTTTGTCGCTGCATTTTTGTTTATGTTTTTGTTTCTACATTGTGGCTTATGTTGTTTCATTTTTGTAGTTCTGTTGTGGCTTTTTTGTTTTATATTTCCACGTTGTGGCTTTTTTGTGTTTTTGTTGCTGCATTGTGGGTTTTTGTTGCGTTTTTTGATTATACATTGTGGCTTTTTTGTGTTTTTGTTGCTGCTTTGTGGGTTTTTGTTGTATTTTTTGATTATACATTGTGGCTTTTGTTGCTGCCTTTTTGTTGGGTCTCTTGGTTTTTGTGGCTGCATTGTGGGTTTTGTATTTTCTTGACAAAATGCTGCCATCACAACAGTAGCAGAAGCTTAAAATGACGATACGGGACATTCAGTGCATCCAGCAAAGCAATTAGCATTAAGTGACCCTGCTTGTGCTCTCAATCCTGTTGTACAGTCTAATTAGATATACGTAGGTTGATCTCCTGAATTAGTCATTTCTAAGGTTTGTTCTCCTGAAACATCCTGCATGTATTTTTTTATTATTTTACAAAGCAGCAGCAGCAGCAATGGTCTCAGCTTTTCACCTTGAATCAGACTCAAAGTTTGACGTTTCCAGCTGCAGACATCTTTTCATACGCCTCACGCCAACCACAGGAAGTGGTCATGAATTATACAAATCTTATGTAAACATAATCTCAACCAAGCAGCTGGAGGACAGAGCGCTTAAGAAAAATATTACTTTAGAAACTCAGAAGCGTAGGTGGGCAATCTTTATTTTTTTTCCAGGGGGCAATTTTTATAGCGAAATCACAGGAGGGACCCTGCATTTAAAACAAGACAGCATGCAGCTGTGCATGAAATGAAATAATCTTTACAAAGTGATGTTAAACACAAGCTGAACATAATCTACAAGTGTTGCGGCTTCGATGTCAGCTGTCACGAATCCCATTAATGTAAACAGACAGAACGCTATCTGGTCACTTATTAGGCCTCCAACAAACTGGTTTGTTGTTTGCTCCCTAAAAATCTCCATCTAAATGAAAAAAGAAGCAAAGAAACTACTAGACTATAGAGTGAACAACCCAAACACAGGGTTAGTGCACACAAGGTCTGCTTGTGGAAATGGAGAGTGAAACTGAGTTCTTAGAAAATGTTAACATGTCACATCACGACTAAGAATTACTTCAAATAAATTAAGATTCAGTTTTCTTCCTTCTTTAAATAAAGGAAACTGCTCTTTGGTTAGAGTAAAAGTCAGATTCAGGGGTCAATACAACACACTGCCCTCCTGCCCCCAGGGTTGCTAGGGTAACGGGCTGGGATTAGCTGGGGTTGCTAGGTAACGAGTGTAACTCTGCTGGGGTTGCTAGGTGATATTACAAATCAGGAAGATTTTTGAAACAGCTCATTTTCCAGACATCAAATAAACTTATTGCATGATCTTAATTATATCTAGATACACGAAACGGTAGAAGTGAATAAGGATGTACTTTACTGTCATCATGACTTTATTTTAGTTCTTACTAACCCATCAAATAAAATTAGGTATTTTGAGGACAAAAAACTATAAACACGGAGAGAGAACAAAAGCTACATTTTTAAAACTGTCAATTAAAAATATATTAAACTCACTCAAACTAAGTCGTTCTGTTTGTATTTGTCCTCACTGAGCGACTGAGCTGCCTTTGTGGGGGTTTTTAAGCTTCTGTTTAAAAAGGCTTTAACAAAACAACCTTGACATTTCAATTGCTTAAAAGAAAATTAAATAAAAATCTAAAAACTGTACAAAACCTGTTGCTTTCTCATCTTAAATAAACGTTCCCCAACTAAGTTATGCTTTTTCAGTCTGTTAGCACAGGATTTTCATTAAAGTTTAGTTTTATTTTGGTGCGACTTTTTATTTGTCTAATTTATGTAGTTTTAATTAGTTTTTTGAGTGTTAGCTAGTTTTTATTAGTTAAATAGTAGTTTTAGTTTTTTCATACCTTGGCTAATTTTAGGTGCAGAATTCAAAAAGATTAAAATATTTTGATTATTTATACATTTACTATTTTTAAAAAAATTTATTCAATTATTGTTGAGCAACCAGTTAGATGGTGTTTTCTCCCAAATTGCGGACTAGCCTAAATTTTTTTTCAAATTGTATTTTGTTTTTAATTTTTTTGTGGACTAGCCTAAATTAAAATTTTTATTTTTTTTTTGCAGATTAGCCTAAATTAAAAAAAAATTTTTTTTTTTTAAATTTTATTACATTTTTGTGGATTAATTTAATTTAATTAATTTAATTTAGGCTACTAAATGCCACCAGGGGGAGTTTGAAGTGACGCATTTTGACGAAAGCTGACGGAAACTGTTTGTGTGGAGTTAAAAAAGAATAAAAATAAAGAAATTTCACAGTTCAAAAAGCTAATAAATGGACTCAAACACAAAAACGAAGGATATTATATCTGTAATTTCAGCCTGTTTTAGTTTCATAAATGCACTCTATCTTCCCAAAATAATAATAACACACATCTCACAATAACAAATAAAAATTAAAGGAAGCACATTAAATATCAAGGAAAAATAGCTGACGCAATCATCAAATACCGTTTTTATTTATTTGAGTTAAAAACGTTTTCTCAATTTCAGTTTGTTAGTTTTATTTCACTATAATAATCTGGACCAGCGGTCGCCAAAACTGGGAAACATTAGGTCACTACAGCGTCAAACGCAACGCTCATTAAAATGTTTGCAGTTTGGACATCACTGACCTGGCAAAGTCTGAGAAAAAACATGACAGCAAATACTTCCAGGAAGCGGATCAAATAAACCCCGAAGAGCGCCGCTGGAAACCACATGAGCAGTTTATTCTGTCACCAGAGATTTAGTCGTCACAGACACGACGGAGTGGGATGTCGGCACGTGATGAAGACACATTACAGATTTATTATTATGAAGAAAGAGCAGGAGATGGAGGGGAAAGGAGGCGTCAGCTGCTGGAGACGTCCATCAGAATGAGAAAGAGGGCATTAGAAAGCTGATGGAGGAGAGAAACGAGTCTGTTGCTGTCAGATAATTAGTCCACATGGCAATCGGCCTCTAATCTGACTCTCAGAGGGAGAGACACAGAGCCAAATAGACAGAGATGAAGAGGAGGAGGAGCAGCCCTGGTGCTGAGCTGACCTGCTGGGGAGACTGGTTTGAACTGGTTGGAGCGCAGAGGTCGCCACTGGGCGCACATGAGCCGAATCAGCAGCGGGACACGCAGGGACAGAAAACACAAGGAGCAAAGTCGATCCCTGTTAGGCCGGATTATGGTCACGAGAGGCTAGGCTAACAAAAAATGAACAAAACGAGAATAAAACCAGAATATTACGAGAAATCGTACAAGCAGTACTATACCCTGAACCGTCACAATAAATTTTGTTGACGATAAATTCTCCCAGAAGTTATTGCGATAAACGATAATATTGTTGTTTTGTGACCATTTTCAAACAATATAATGCAAAAACACATTGTCAAAGATCAATAAGCTTCAAGAAGACATTTTAAATATCCAAAATAACTAAACAAAACAACAGAAACAACAAATAAATTGAATTACGAAGTCTCTGAAAACAGAATTATCCTTCAAAAAACAGAGCTAGTAGAGACCAACGCACAAACTAAAGAGTTTTGTTCTGGTTTTTGGTAGAAAGAGAAAAACAATAAATCATGCAAATTGAGATTATTGGGCTCGTCTTAATGGATCATGCAATTAATTGATTTATTGCGACAGGCCTAATTTTACCAAAGTTGAAGTTTTAGTCCACAAAGAGCACAAACCAACACTGAACAGTGCTACAAACTGCAGAACAACACATTAAATCAAATTTCTTTTACAAGAACTTAGGCCTGGTACAATAATAAATTTTGCTGGGCAATAAATTGCCCACAGAAGTTATTGCGATAAATGATAATATTGTTTTTTGAAACCGTTTTCAAGTAATCTAACGGTGCCGGCAAAATGATGACGCAAGAAGACATTCTCCAAGATAAATAAACTTTAAATACTAATGAACATTTAACACTGGGACTGGAAGACATTTTAAATATCCAAAATAAAAAAAACAAAAACAACAGAAATAAATAAAATGAATAGTGAATAAGCTGTCCTTCAAAAAACACCCTAGTTGAGATCAAAACACCAGACTGAAGACTTTTGTCATCCAGTTCTTGGTGGAAAAAGAGAGAAAAACAATAAATGATTCAAATGTAAATGACTGAGTTTGTTTAAATTTACCATGCGATTAATTGATTTATTGCTCATTGCAACCAGCTTACAAGAACTTTGCTTTAGGCTTTCCTTCAAAAGAGATTTGTGGAAAAATGTCTGGTCAAGTGGAAAAATGCCACAGATCCACAGAAATGTCACCTTGTTGTGAATTAATTTCTGTCTAGCATAAATAATTAGCAGCACACATGAATGAAATTTTGTAAAATTCTTAGTCGTGCAAAAACACATGAATGAAATTTTAAAACCCTGATATAAAATCAAAAACCGTCACACATTGGGTTTTCAGACTCTCCCTGCACTGCACAGCCAGGTTCACTCTGCGCATCAAGCCGCTGTTTGCGTCGCGTCGCTCTGCCATAAACACATCAGGACGGCGCGTTATTGATGCAGCTTTTCATGCTCTCAGTCTGCTAACAAACCGCCGGCTGCGAGAGGCGAGAAAATGTGCCGAAACGTCGAGATGCGTCACCCGGGAGGGAATTTGTCACACTTGACAGTTTGTGAAGAGACTCTCCACAGCTTGCAGAAAATGTGCAGAATGACTCGTTCCAAGTCTGTCACCGCTGACCCTTTTCAGATGGCAAAATAAAAGCACTGAACTTAACAAAAGGTGAATTTTTTTATGTGGATTAAATGAAACCTAATGGCAGAAGAAGAGAAAAAGATCAATGTTTTAATGGATTAACGACTTGTGAGGTTTATTTAATTTACACATAAGGATTTTAGCCTGCAGATAATTCAATATGATGCTTTCAAAACTGCCAAAATAAGCAGCAAATTAATGCGCCATCTGCTCACTACTATTATGCTAATAATCTTACAGCTGTTGATCATAACTCTCCATCCAGAGACATTAAATTATCTCAGAGGAAAACAACTAAACTGACGTTAGAGTCGTGATCTGCATTCTCAAACGCTACCTTTAATTGATAAAATGTAAAGATAAATAAAAAAGGTGGAGAAACGTCCTTGGTGGATGTTATGCAAAACTGAAAAGATGCAGAAAATTGCACAGCTGCTTTCAGATCAACTGGAAAGCTTGGAGGCGTCACATTTCTGTGCACCTGTGATGCAGATATGGAGAAGAAACTGGTTTGACTGAAGAGATGGAAAATTTTCTTTTTGGAGAAACGTTTGTGTTGATTTGAGTAAATCAGAGGCGTCAAACTCATTTTGATTTTCATTAACAAAATGCTAATGTACTACTAAATAGCCGTCTCTGCATTTGATATTAAAACTGAAGAACATCTTTTCAGCCCCTCCAGGATTTGCGATTGTTTTTGTGCGTTTCTGCAATGAAGATCACAGATTTTGTGACGCTTATTTAGAAATATTTACAACAAAATTTTCATTAAGTAGATGTAATTTGTTTTTCAAAACTAAGCAATTGCAAATCAACTGAGCACAAAACTTTAAGACAGTGTATTCTTTTTTTTTTTTTAAATTGGCCCAAAGTGTGAAATACTAATGTTTGGAGCAACTTAAAACCAAAAAATATAAATAAAAATATGATTTTCTGGCTTGTTTGGCTTTCTAGCAAAATAATGTTAAAACTGGTTACTTACTTTTAGAAAAAAATACTGCTAGGAGTATTTTTATTATGCTTTACTCAAATAATCTTATTTATTGCTCGTGCTTGAGTAAAATTTCAGAATATTCTACCCAATTAAATGAACGAATTAACCAAAAATTTACCTGTTACACGCCTGCAGTTTTTGTTTACATCTCACAAGTTTTATTTTGAAAGAAAATAATATAGAAAAAATGATCTTTTGGCTGATTTTGTCATTTTGTAATTATGTTAATTTTATAACATTTCCAAATACATTTTGTCTGTCTGATATTTTTAAATATTAATGATTGATGTTTTGATCAGTTACTCAGTACTTCAGTAATTTCTTGGATGTCTACTTTTTACTTTTACTTTAGTAAATATGTTGAAATAGTGCTACTCTGGGTATAATTTTAATTTGGGTCAGCTACAGTTTCTTTTCGTCTCCTCCTGACTACGTTTTATCGGTTTTTCTCCAGACATTGCTACTATTTCCCTTTTTAACTCTGTAATCAAACCGAACAGAACAGATCAATCTTTCATCCGATAATACGGAGCAAACTGTAATGTTGTCTGGAAAAGCACTGCGGCTGCTAAGCTAATTTGCTCCATAGGAGTCAGGACTAACCACCAGAAAACATGGAAAAACACTAATAGCTGACATTACACTCAATCATATTAGCTTTCTTCCGTGGAGGATAATAGAAGCACTTTAGCAGACCTCGTAGGCCGTTTCATTTATGTTAAGAGTCTGAACTGCTGCTGCTGCTAAACCCAGCCTCAGCAACAATCGTCACTGATATTTAATCGCATTAAAACTGTTTGGTTTTCTTTCACTGGTAATTTTGAAAACCCCTCACTGTGTAGTTTTGGTAAATGCCATTCAAGGAGCTCAGTGTTGGCCTGTTTTATAATTCCAGAACCAGTGGTGGTGTGTGTTTTAGATAATTTTCCTGTTTAAGGCCCAGCTGGGTTTAAATCGCAGCAATCTGATGGAAACCGAAAGGAAACTGGTTAGGATGTTAGCCAAACGTCTGATGAGCCACTTTATAAACATGAGACAAAGACTGTGCCATTTACCGCAATGAGAACCTTTATAGAGAGACGTTCAGCATGATGGTGGCAGCAGTATGCTGAGGAGGGTTTATACTGCCTTTAACTTCACCTGATGATACACCTGATATTCAATATTCACTGAACTCTGATCCAGAACCACACAGCATTCTGGGAGATGTAGGCAGAGGAAGAACTTTAGCTGCTCAACCTAAGCAAAGTTGGTGGAATCAACTTTAGTCACTCTTTGGTTACCTAGCAACTCACTTATTCCTTGGTTACCTAGTAACTCACTTATTCCTTGGTTACCTAGCAACTCACTCATTCTTTGGTTACCTAGCAAGAACCTGTTGAGTAACTTGCGCAGCAGCAGCTCAAGGTTTTGTCATTGCAAGTCATAACTGCTTAAAAATAAACAGCAGCAACAGTTTAGCTGCATTTTAGATATTTACAAAAAAAAACCTAATCAATGATTATCGATTGACTAATTTGAAACGCTTATAATCGTGTTAGGTTTTTCAGCCATTTTGTCCTGTCTTAAGAATTAACTGAAGATGTAGGTCAACCAATCCACATTATTAAAAACTAGCTCAAATGAATATTAAATACATTTTCATGATAAAAATTCATTTAGTAATGTCATAAAAAAATACATAGAAATCCAAGAACAGAAGTTGAAGCCAGAGTTTAAAAACTTTGAAGTTGCTTTATGTTGTAAATTTCAAACATGAACATAGCTGCTAATATGTCAACATCTACTGGGTGTGTCCACTTTAACCCCCCTAAAACCAGAATTACATAAAGAACAGTGAGATTTATTTTGTAGAAATTTCCAAAACGTGCAGAAAGTGGAAATTTTAGCCTCTTTTTCAAGACAAGTTCAATTTTCGGTATCTTGTTTCTTCCATTGTTTCTGACAAAATAATGGAAAACCAAAGCTATATTGATGGGATGGCAAAAAGAAGGTTTAAAGTTGTGTGTTTATATTAGTGAGTCAATAAGAAGTGGGAGTGTCATGTTCAGGTGATACTGGTTAAATTTAATGTTTGTTAGCTTGTGGCTAATTTCAATCATCGGAAGTTTAACCAATTTCTCCAATTAGAGCTTTTTTGCATCAATCCTTAAAAATGAGAGAATTTTGTTTAAAAAGTGACAAAATGTGTTTCTAGAAATTACTGTATACTTTCTTAGTCAGGTATGAAATGTATTCCAAATAAAACTTGTAAATGAGTCTAAGAGACTCCTTAATGGATGCTGGATGCCCAGAGGGGCAACGAGTTGAACTGAAATGCAAATTAATGACGAGGAACCTGGCAGCTGGAAGAAAAGGTGAAAACACTCAGAGGAGCTCCTTTCATTAGATCGCACAATTTTATCTTGTCTTTTCAGCATTTTCTCCACGTTATGATTCACATTCTGCATTTCCACACAACTGAAACCAAATATTTACATTCACTGGAAAAAAAATTAACTTTATTGTTCACTTTCTGGAGATTAATCCAAACTTTACTTGTTTAAGCTTTGTTGGAATAATTACCAAAATTATTTCTATTTACTAAATGTATTTACTAAACATATTGAGAACATTTCTTACCATTTTTTTTTTTTTCAAATTCAATAGTTTATGTAAATTTGGTCGGTTTCCAGAATAACTGTCTTTTAAGCTTCATGACCTGGGTCGAATCTGTCGGATTTCCTTTTACGTTTCCTTGTAAACTTCAAAATTTCTGAGTTTTACAGGTCAAAAATATTCGACTTTTGAAACTCAGAAAAGTAGAAGTTTTTTTCTTGGAAATTTCTAGTAAATTCAAAATGTGATTTTTTTTCTTGAAAATGTCTATTAAACTCAAAATTTTAGCTTCTTTTTTTAAATTTCTATTAAGGTAAAAATTTGAATTTGTCTTAAAAATTTCTATAAAATTCAAAATTTTAGTTTTTTTTCTGATATTAATCTCAAAATTTCAGAATTTTTTGGCAAAAATGTACTCTCGTATTTTACTGTTTGTTAAAAATCCGTCATTTAGAAATATTTTTTGTAAGGGAGCGAAGGGATAAAATAAGTTAGAGCAGTAAGCTAAAAAAAGAAAATGGAGCTACAAATTAATTAAATGAGTAATTTACTTTATTTTCCTTTTGTTTAGCATGACAACTTAACTTAATTCGATTACTTGTAACAAATTAACCCAATTATATTTAACATTGGATCACCCGTTTTCTTTTTTCAGTGAACAAAAGGGTAAAAGATGATAAAGCATTTTAATATCAGCAGTAAATGAGGAAAAAATAAAAGGAACAAGTTGAGAATCAGTGATAAAAATGGGGGAAAGTGTCAAGTTGGTTCAGTAATGACGTGGGACAAGAGGACAGGTGTAAAGGCGAGACGAGGGGATCAGCAGCAGCTGCTCAGAACCAGCTGGAGAGCCGACAAGAGGCCAAACTGAACTCTGTGACCCAGGAGGTGATTACCTGCTGGAGTGTTGCTGAAAAACAACAAGCTAACGCAGAAACCTCATTTTATTCACCCAATTTTATTGTTTATAAATGCCAAGAAGGTAAATTGATGTCTGCCAAAACACGGCCATGTTATTTTGGTTTTCATGAAATGCTCTGGGTCTAATTCAAATTCCAGTCAGGAATATTTTAACAGCAAACCAGATCACATCTGCTTGTTAATCAGTGCAAAAAACCCCTAAAATAATCACTGGTGTTAAAGGAAAACAGCAGGTTCAGTGTTTATAGTTCTTACTACGTTTACACATAACCTGAGACTTAATGGGTTTAAAAGCTGGACAACAACAAATTGCTCAACTGATTGCACAATTATGCAGAAAATTAATCAGAAGGCCAATCAGACGTGTTGGAGCCGATTCTCAAAAACACCTTGTGCTAATAGCTGGAGCTCCCATGAGATGAAGAGCAGGAACAGCGATGGCTGGACGGCTGTTTTTATGTTTGGGAACACGCTGCGGACAAACAGAGCGCTTTCTCTGAAGGTGTAATAGCTGCAGGCTGGTTACTGCAATAAAGAGAGGCGGAGGACAAAAGGACTACAGGCAGCATAGATACACTTTAAACCACTGATTGGATTACTGCAATATTTAGCTTAGGATCATTCAGTTTATTGCTAAAACTAACCCATGTTTACTCCTGTTTCTGTCTAATAATTATATATTTTCTTGTCTGTCTCATTTTTTTTAATGAGATGCTGCTTGTAGTTTTCTGTCCTGGTGACAAACATTTTTTTACCTCTAAATTTGCGGAATTAAATGTGTTCAGGTCTGTTTTTAATTGTCGATTCAAATAATGACCCTAAAATTCAGAGTTGTTCAATGTAAATGGCCCATATTGTTCCTGATTCAACTTTCAATGGATGGAAAGAAAAACTAATGGAGAGAGGACAACCAGAAGGAAGGAGAGATGGAGAAAGAAGAGCGAATGGATGGAGAGATGAATGGCTGAATGGACGGATTAATAAAAGGATGGATGAACAGATGGATGGTTAGTTGGTTGGATGGTGGTAGGGGTGGATGGACAGGTGGACAGATGAATAAATGGATGCATGTATGGATGAATAAACAAACGGATGGATGGTCGGTTGGTTTATTCAATGGATGGATGGTTGGACGGACAGGTGAATGGATGAATAAAAATTATCTTCTAATTTCACTTTAAAACTATGTTCTAATCAAAATAAGAGATAATATAAGTTTAGATTTCTGAAGCTTTACATTAATCTATTTTGAATAGTTTGAAGGAAGTTTTAAATGATTATTTAAAGGTTTACTGAGTAAAAAAGACAAAAACATTCCAGTGTTCTAGTGGTTTGAATGTTCAGGGAACCCTTGAAAAAGACGAAGAGCTTTCAGCTAATAACTCTGCAGGTCTGGAAAAGGAATGAGATTATGGAGCAACAGGCTGCTTAAATGCAATTTTCTGCTAATATGATGGTGAACAGAGAGCCATGTTGGTTTGAATCTGACACAAAACACCAAACATGTGCTGGGAAAATAAATGTTACTCCAGACAGGTGGATTAAGGGATAAAAGAGCTTCGTAACAACACCTTAAAACCTTTATAGCTTGTCTAAATAAATCCCTCCCAGAGATCTTTGCACAGTAAAGAGCTTTTATATGCACATTTAGCTTATTTTCATGGCTTATTTCAGCTTTAAATTGGTCTTATATTAACATGTGCTACAACAAAATGGCCGACTATGCCAAATCAACACTTTCTACTTCTGAGGTCAAATGTCAGCTTATTGAAAGGCTACAGTTGTAAATTGAAGGTTGATGGAAAAGTAAAAAAGACTGCATTTTTTCTGTTAGTTAAAGGCAACCCATCATGCTTTTTTGAACAGCTTAGGATAGATTTATGGTCTACACAAAACATGTTAAACTTTTCTGTTTGCAGAAAATCATTCTTAGATAATTAGATTTTAGTCTGATCGTTTCTACCAACTTTGAGCCACTTTAGAGCGTTTTGCCACTTTAAATCCAAATAAACTTCTTCCGGCCACGACCCCCATCGCAACGTTTACACTCGCACGTGAAAATGGCTGCACACAGATACGCAATTATGCTACCATACATCTTTGAAAAGCATTAGTAGAGCCTCCTGCACAACCAACAAGAATGCAGCAAGTGGTTTCTGGATGATAAGTTGAGAACAAAACACTGGATTTTTCTTTTCCAGCATAGCCTTTAGTTCCGCTTGAGTTGCTAGGTGACAGGCTTGGCTGGGGTTGCTAGGTAACGGGCTGGGCTTGGCTGTGGTTACTAGGTGATTTGTGATGTTGCATTCCGAAGGTGACACCCAAAAAAACTTTAAGTTAATGCTAAAAAAAAACGGCTATGTGGGTTTTGAAAGTGCTTGAGTTGTTTTTAGAATCAGTAAAGACTTTTTCCATTTACTATCTCAACATTTATATCTCTGTTTTTCCTTTTAGCAACCTCACAGCATCGTCCAGCGGCGCCTGCTGGAGGGAAACATCACGAGGCTCCGAGGCGAGGCCCGGGACGCCACAGCCAGGGTTCGCTCGCCGTTGGCCGACACCAAGGACGGACCTACGGATGCCGAGGAGCGGAGCGAGAGCACGGCGGATGACTCCACCGAGGAGAGGGAGTCTCTGGAGGAGAGCGAGAGGAGCCTCCGATCAGACGAGGAGGACGATAACAGCGAGGCCGGAGCCAGACACTCAGCCGAGAAGCCGGAGAGCACGGACAGCTCGACCCGACTCACAGCTTTAATTATTCAATGCAAGGTATCACGCACTGCAAAACACTCTGCCTGCATTTTGTCCTTTCATTCACCCACGTATATCTGCAAGCAAACTGAAAACAAAAGGAAACGGGCTCCATTGTGCTCCTGTGACTCATAACTTGGAGCCCATTTTCACTTGAGAACGAATGAAAAGCTCTGCAGGACCAGCAGCTTTCAGACTGGATCAGAATCACAGATAAGTGAGTCACAGAGGCTGAAAGTCCAAACGGGTCCACCGTGGGTGAAAGTATAACATACTGCAGCAGAGCTTAAACATAAGCAGACTAATGGGGTTTCATGGCAACATAAAAAGTCAGTAAATTTGTTACCAACAAATTATGTTCATTGAACTCAAGTTTAGATCCAGGGCAGCATATGAGGGCCATTGTTTACGGAAAAAAAGAGGAAATTTCTACCAAAAAATCTAACATTTTCTAGAAAAAACAAGCAAATTTCTGGGTTAGAAAAGTCAAAGATTTTCAAGAAACAAAACTTGGACGTTTCTGAGTTTCTGACTTTTGAAACAGAGAAAATTCTCTTTTTTTTTTAGAATTTCTGAGATTAAACTCAATTTCTGAGTTTTATTGTAGCAAATTTTTGACTCACCAAATTCAGAAATTCTCGTCTTTTTTCTAGAATTTTTTTTAGCTCAATTGCAAAATTTTGGAAAATTCTCAACTTTTCAAACTTTACCTATCAAGTTTTTGACTTTTTAAAGTCAGAAATTGTCTTGTTTTTTCTAGAAAATTTTCAGGATTAATCTCAATTTCAGAGTTTTATTGTAGCAAATTTTTGACTCTTCAACCTCAGAAATGTCCAAGTTTTTTTTTCTCAAAAATTTCTGGGATCATTCTCTAAATTTTTTCAAACTCAAATTTTCCAGTTTTTACAGAATTTTTTTAATTAGTATCAAACGTTTTGAGTTTTTATGTGGAAATTTACTCATTTTTTTCTACCTTCCCTTATTATTGCTTAATGTCTCCAGATTGGGATTAAATTCCTCAGATTATCTGTTAAATCTAAAATAAATTTAACAGAACTAAAAACAGGCATCATCTGTTTTATAACAAATATTTCCCCTGTTTTGGAAGTAATTTAATGAAAAACAACACATATTGAAATATGACATTTTTATAGTTTAAATCTTTATGAAAACAAAGAATGTAGTGAGACTTTAGTCCAAAAGTAGCTCATATTTAAAATTTAACCAGTGGCAAAAGTAGCTAATATTTCTGTATTTCTACCTTTGAAAGAAATCAAACATCTCCTGTTCTCAGTGGTGTTTAAATAATGAATCACTGAATGCTGCCGATCTGTTAATATTTTAAATAATTCATTCTATTTTCCAGCACATTCAGCATTCTGGGTTTTACCATCAACTCATTAACAGCTCAGGGTTCTTGTTCAGCGGTTATTTTTAAAGCATCAGGGATTTCAGAGGCAGCAGGACTAAGAACAAAGAGCAGGTTTCTGTGTCTGCTGATAAGCCTGCAAGAACAGAGCGGCCATCTTGGTCTGTGCAGAGCGAGCAGAACCACAAGAAACTCACTGTGCTCATTTCCACCGGGGCGGCAGATTGTCTTTGGTGAAGTGGATAAAGTATCGATTTATGACTGGCAGAGAAGGGAAAATAAATATGATAGAAGACGACTTTTTGAAGCTCTTGGTATAAAACAACAAAACCGAGATTTATAATATGAAAAGAAGAGAGAAAGTCAAATTTCAACTGTAAATAGATGAGTAATAAGGATTTACAACTTTATTGCAATATTTTGTGGTACTATTGTGATTATGATAAAAAAGAACTTATTTCTTAGGTAACTGTACGACTGACTCCATTCATAGCTCCACAAATTTGAAATGGGATTCTTTAAAAAATAACATTAAAAACTGTGATTTAAATACACATAATTCTGACTGAAATTTATCGTGACGATAAATGAAAATACTTAAAAATGTTCACAATAAAGGTGTCGAAATAAGGAATTAATCAGTTAATCTCATGATAAATTATAATGAGCTCAATAATTTTCATTCTGACGATTAATAGTTTATATTTACCTTTTATTTGTTTTATTTTGCATATTTAAAATATCTTCCTGTTAAGTGTTCTGAACAAAATTCAAGTTTATTAGTGTTTGAGAGAGCAAACTTGCCTTATTACTTGAAAATGGTTTCAAGACAAAAATATTAAGATTTATTGTATTAATTTTTTATTCTGTCAAGCCTAGAAAAAACATAGTTACTTAGTTTTTGTGTTTGTTATGATGTAAAGCACTTTGAAATGTCTTGCTGCTGAAATGTGCTATACAAATAAAATTTGATTTGATTTGATTTACCAACCATTTTAACCCACAACTGTCCCAGTAATTATGGCAATAAACTATAATAATGTTGTTTTGAGACCATTTTGAGTAATGTATTCATAATGGCATGTTCGCCCTTTCAAAGATTAATAAGTGTTTTTTAATATTTATAAAGAACATTTAACACTGGAACTGGAAGATATTTTAAAAATAAAAAATAAAAACACAACAAACAAATGAAATCTGCTTACAACCAAAACCATCAATATTTTAATCCGTCATGCTATTAACTGATTTATTACAACAGAGCCATCTTTCATAACAACCCTCTAAATAAAATGAAATTTGCTGCTGGTTACATTTTAAACAGCTCTACAGTTTGTTAAAATATTGAACAGCTAACAGTATTAAGCTGATGCTAGAGTTGTAGTTTATAAAAGATAAAAATAGTCCATACAGCTGAGCACTATTTGTAGATTATCCTGGAAAATATCTAAATTATGCACCGTGTGGGGGTGGCGTCACCCCACTGCTTATCTCACAAGCCTGCAGAGCCGCCATATGCTGCGTTTACATCCCAAACCCTTCCTTTAATGTTCCTCTACCGACACCAACTTAAAGGTTTCTGAGGAAGGACCTCAGAGACAACACTTAGCATAAACCATTCCAGTCTGCTGCACTACAGAAAGAAGCACATTGAAATGTTTTGCAGGCAGCAGAGGAACTGTGAAAAGAAAGAACAAAGAGTCAGTGAAAATAGGCCAGGCTGCCTGCTGAAGCTGCTAGTCCAACACCTCACCTTGAGAAAATCAATGAGAACGACAAAAGCTATGTGACCAATGAATTTTTTTTTATGTTGTATGAAGATACTGGAGATTTAAAAAAGAAGCGAGAGGCAAAAAAATACAATGAGATTTCAGAATGATGAGGTGAAGAACAAAGCAACATTTTGAGAAAAATTATTACTACTCTAGGGTTTAAATTTGGACATAGGATCTTACAGTGACTCAGTGTGGTCAAACTCTGCCCCAACAAAGCTAAACTAGCTCAGTTAAGTTAGGCTAGAAAGCTAGCATACAAATCTTTTAGCATTTCTAAAGCCAGAATTCATCATTTTAAACTTGTTTTTGCCGTTTATTGAATAATCCAACATGAATGGATCAGATTTAGTTTCAATTTGTCTTTTGTTTGACCAAAAACTTCTTAACATTCTTTGTTTTTACTTTTTCTATTGTAGCATAATGCCACTGTTCACCTTATGACTTTACCAGGTTGTTGGTGCCCCAGTTTAAAACATTTTAATGAAAATATTTTTGCAGTTTTGTGAAATTAATTTAAAATGATCTACACAAAACTGCACAGACTCTTTGAATGGGTTTCTGTTAAGAGGTTGTGATTCATTTTATTCTGTTTTTAAAAAAGAAAAAGCTAAAGAGCCATTTATTTAGTTAGGTACCTGCCTATTGTTTGGGAATCATGTTTTATATCCATCATCATATGTCCTTGTATTTTATTATCTACATAATGTTTTTTATATCCTATTATGTTTATTATATCTATATTTTACTAGATGCAGTCCTTTGTGAGAATGTAAAAAACTGTCTAAATAAATTATTCATTCATAACTGCAAAATGTAAGGCATGAGAAAACAATAACTGTAATAACATGCAGCAAAATTTGAACATAACTCAAAAGGAAGCCATTTAGAAATAGAAATCAGCACATCACAATCTTATGAATTTTCAATGTGAAAAACTAATGCCTTTCCTAACGAGGTTCAGTCAGGATACATTATGTTTTCAGAGTGGATTCTGATGAAAGCTGAGAGATTAAATCAAAGATGAAACTCATTAAATAGCTGTAGAGCTAATAGAGAATGCAGGACTGGCTGCTAATGATCTATTATTACCACATTTCACAGTAATTTCATCTAATTGTATGAGAGAAATGGTTGTAATAGACACAAGAGAATTGGTCATGGGACAAGAATTTAATGTAATTCTTATTCAAAGACATGATTTAAGGTTTATGGCATGGCATAAATCACCTCTAGGTTTTCACTTCACTGTACTGTGCTTTGCAATTTGTTAAATGTGCACATATGACTCACTTGGTTAATATTTCATGGTTGGTGGTGTATAAACACGAAAATTCAAAGTGCATTCAGCAAACTTATGAATCAGCATCTCCTGTCAGCAATATGAGTCTTAATATTTAAGCTAAACATCCCAAAACATCCTTAAAATAAAACACAGAAGCAGAGTGACTTCATAGCGGCTAGCTAACGATGACTACCATTGGTTGTAGCTGTTAAATTGCCAATATCACATGCTAAATCTTAAATGTACGCTTATTTAGTTGTGCTTGACAACTAAATAACAAGGTGAGAAAATAGTTTAAATCAAGAAAAAATAGCGAGGGACAGGGAAGTAGTTGACAAACAGATGTAATAACAGAACACCTGTTAACATCAGACATTTAAATTAGCTAAGCTACCACCGCAATATTAGCTTAGCTAATAGCAGCGGTAGCTAATCTACCACAGCGTTCATAATAATAATCGCAAAACAAACACCAAGCTTTAAAACATAACACTATAACGGATGGTAACGGACTGCTCTGTTCTTTGTGTGAGAAATGTTTGAATGTTTTTTGGTGTTGAATCATGTGACATAAAGTGACGTTGTCAGTTGCTATGGCAACGAGTCTCCGTGTAGCGTAAACCACACAGAGCGCGAGAAAAAAAAGTGGTTTTCAGTTGTTTTTTAACGGTTCTTCCGCGTCATTTTCCAATTTCCTGTGGCGCATAGCACCAAATTAATAGTTCCGACGTCTCCAAGTTTTATTTAGCTAACGAAATTAAAGAATTCTTCTCGGTCTCTAGCGTTGTGCGCATGCGCGACATTTCCGGCTATATAACATACAGGAGGTTAGCTTTATTTTAACTTGGCCCGCTCAAGAGCTGCACAGAATCGATGCAAACCAAGTCGCAGCAACATTAAACCCTGAGCAGGAAATTCTCCAACAGAGTTTGTTTTGTTTCTGGATTTTATGTTTCAGCTTGGCAGTTTCATAGGCACATTGCAGCCAGACAGATTTGTGTAAAAGAGGGTAGATCAGCTTTTTAAAACTCCCAAAAGCTATACTTATGTGCCGCTGTGACAAACTTTTTCCTTGCGTGCAGATTCATTGCAAATAGGAAAATCCCACTGTGACACCAAAATCCCCTCCTCTCTCTGCGTCTCTCTCCTCAGTGCTGCGAAACTGAAGTGAAGGCATCCATCAACACTGGCAGCCTACACAACCACATCTCCACCTCCTGCTGCCAGAGGCTGGGGTAAGAAACATCCAGCTCAACACAACAAAAACACACCGTTTTCACCGTATAACTTCCTGTTTTTATAGCCAGACAAACCAACTGTCAACAAAGATAAAGTTCTAATAAAAGAGACTTTAAAACATTAAAGTATTTAAATGGACTGTGTCAATTTTAATCAGTTCTTATCTTCAGTAATGATTTTATTTTATTATGGCTTATTTAATATACATTTACAAAATTGAGAAATATAAAAAAAACATATTCAATTTAAGTTGCTAAGGGGAATATTTCATTAAATATTGTCCAACAGGCAGGGAAGTGGAGACTTATTAAACCGGCACTCAAACTAGCAATCACTAAAGTCTGGCTTTACTTTACCATAATGGTAGTCTTCAAGTGCTATACAAAAACACAAAATTTTAACTAATTTTTGTATAGTTTCTAGTGCAAATATGTTAGTTTAATCATATTTAAAATGTACTAACTTAGAAGTAACTTTTCAGCAAGATATATCAGCTTGTTTAAAATCAATAATTCCTTATTATTGATAAAAAACTCTAGTTCCGTTGGCAGATCATTCAGTTTATAACAAGACATTTTTCCCATGTTATAAGTGAAACAATCTGTCAGTGGAAATACTTTTTAAAATCAAAATTAAGGAATTATTGATTTAAAACATGTCCTATTTTTGCATGGAAAGTTACTTTTAAGTTAGTTTTGTAATATTTCAAGTGTACTAAGATATTTGGACTACAAACCAGACTAAAAATACTTGGTGAAATTTTGTGTTTTTGCAGTGTATGAACATATTTTATACAAATGAAGAGTATAAAACATGTTAAAAATCTGTAATTTGTTACCGGAGAAACTATGCTGTGTGAACTCTTCCTCTGGTTGTAGCTGCTGACAGGCCTTGGGTTTTTCCTCAGTTAAAGCCACATTTCCATGTAGGCCATTATCCTAAACCAAAACATGTTTGTAATAGTGACCACTTATTTTCAATAATATCACCATGTTGTCAAGTTATGAAGAAAAAAAACAGCTCCATTTTTAAAATCTAAAGATTCTACTGGAATAGACAGCTAAAAATTTTTTTAAATTTTTCTTTCTCCTTTAGACAAATGAGCTAAATTATTATCATGCTAATTATTGAAGTTACTGTGAGGATCACAATGTGTGTCTGTTTTCTCAGACTGGTTCCCAGTAAGGACAGATCACCATGCGGCGCTACCAGTTCAGTGACTGGTCTGCAGCTACAGCTGGGCAGGCAGACAATCCGGTGTTCAGCATATGTGAATGGTAAGGACATTGTTATAAAACCGATGTAAAGTAGCTTTGATACATTTTAAGGATTTGAATGTAATTTTTTTTATTTTTTAACTTGTTTTGATTTTTTTATTAATTAAAACGCATTTTCTCTGAGAAAGTATTTGTCCCCTTACAGTTATAATCCATTTATGCCATTTTAAAAACAGTTAAACGTTTCAGATCAATCAAATTTTAATAACAAAAAAAAGCTAAAGTAAATACAAAGAGCAAACATAACATAAAAACCAACCAGGATGTACAGTTAGGCCTCTCTGACCCATAATTTCAGAATAATTTAATTTCTCTTTGGGATTAATAAAGTATTTTTGAATTTGAATTAAACAAATAAATCAATAATATATAATCACAATAAACATGTGATCAATATCAGTAGATAATAATATTGTTGAACTCCAATCCAGAACCGTACAGCTTTCGACACTCTAATTGACTCACTCTATGGTTACCTAGCAACAACTCCCTCATTCATTCTTTGGTTACCTAGCAACAACCTGTTAGTAACTTGCGCAGCAGCAGTTTAAGGTTTCGCCTCACAACTGCTTAAAAATAAAAAACGGCGTGGAGTAAAAATTGTGGATAAAACAGGAAAAGCCACACTTTCGGTTTGTCAATATTTCAGATATTGAAAACAAAAAACTAATCAATAATTATCAATATCGACTGATATGAAACGCTTATATCATGATATGTTTTTAAGCCTAAAGTAAGTCAACCATTTTAGATCTCAGGTGTTATGAATTTTATGATTGTCATAGCGCAAAATAATCAGAAATCCAACTTTATTGTAGTATAATTTTTATTCAAATTCTTATATGCCTAACTCAATGGATACAAGTCTGAAATCTGCACAGAAAATGTATCCATTTATAATCCAAGTCCTGTTTGATAACTCGCCTAGCATTTAAAGAGGTCGCCATCCTGTTAGGAACTGATGTTTGTCTCTGTAACCTTGGGATTTGTGGCAGCAATTTCTGCTTTTGCTTGCTGTGCAGGTGAGATATCTGAAAGGAAATATGATCCCCATCTTCTGTTAACAAGGATTAAATCAAAAAAGTTTTGGTTTTATACGTTTGCATGTCAAGAAATAGTTATCAAGACAAATCCAAAATGGACTAAATGAAGTTAAATGAAAAATGAAGCCACACCGTATGGACTTAAATCATTCTAACCAGTAGAAAACGGATAATTCAAGACACAAATTCAACCCCATACCCACACACATTAAGTTTTTATGATACAACACCAACACCCCCCCTCACAAGTACAAGCTTAACAACTCTCATTATCACACAAAGGACTATTTTTGTAGAGCTTCAGTCTAATTTATGCATGTTCAGATGAGGTGGTTAAATTGCTTTTATAAAGCAGCTCTATAATGCGTTTTATTTTCTCTGCTCTTATCTTTTCTTCTCTACGCTTTTAGAGGATGAGGCGTCTGAACTGTGCCTGGGTCTGCAGACTCTGTTGGAACTGAAAGTAAGGTTCAATATTTATTTTAATTCTCAGTGAATAATGGTCCAAATGTGTCTAAAAGAAGTAGCCCAGTTTGAAGCTAAAGTGCTAAATGGGAAAAGCAGATAAAGTAAGTTCATGTTGTGAAAATAATGTGAACTTGGATTCAGTTGGAGCGTTTCATGGAAGGTGATTTTTACCCTCTGGCTTTTTTTTCATTAAAATCTAATTAAATATGATTAGAGGCCTGAAGTATAGGAAGTCTAATTAGAATGTTGTTAAAGTGTGTAGCTGTAAAAATATCACTGCTTCTCTCTTAGATCATAATGTCAAGTCATCCAGACTGGAAAATAATTAAATTTCAAAGCGAAAGTTATATCATGTCCCCACAGGCCTGGTGAAAGAAGCAAATCCTGCATCAGTGCAACTGTTGACTGAATAAAAACCAAAAAGTAATTGATTTCATTTGACTTTAATCAGTCTGTTGCATCATGCTGAAGGATTATCATCTACTTTACAACAGATTCCCAACAAAGAGCTTTGGCCTCTGGCAGGGAACCCCCGCTGTAAACTAACAGGAAATGTTAAGAAATATCAATTTTTACAATGTTTTTTATTCACTAATCAATAATTATTACATTCATTTAACATAAATGCTGCCTCATAGATTTGTATTGTAGTCGGCCATAAGTTCAGTGACAGAAAATTTTATTATCAGATAATATAATTTTATCACAATCCCTTTCTTTGATGAGAAAATATGTAATGTATCATATATTTTTATTTTTGCAGTAGTATCCTCCACAGTCGGGAACTTTCGTCTTTTTTTTGTAAAAACTTCCCCATTTATAGCTAGCTATGCTAACTTAAAAATTTGACTGGCAGCCAATCAGCTAAAAGACAGAAATAACATTTAAAGCAATTATTTTAACATATTTTATTTGGAAAAAACATGTTTGAATAACAAATTTTTATTTTCTCATTTTCACTTTAACTTTTGAGGCCCTCACAGCGCCCCCTGGCGGCCCCTACTTTGAAAAGTACGCCTAGTACACGTGAAATAAAATAAAACTTACAAGTAACGTTTCACCACGATAGAAGTTTGTTTTAGTCAATAATTTCTTAATATTGATGAAAAATACCCTAATCTGCCCGTAGAACTAGAACGTTTTCATCAATTATTGATTATGAGCTCCCATATCGTGAAAAATTACCTTTAAGTAATGATTAAGTTAGAACACTTGATATAAGGCAAAACTTGCACTAGAAACTAGACTACAATACTTGGTAAGATTTTGTGTTTTTGAAATTTATAATTTGAAAAATAGAAGTTGGAGAGCAAAAATGAAAAATCTCAAGTATTTTTTTTCCATCTAGTCTCTAGCACAAATGTCTTAGTTTTGTCTTATATCAAGTTTACGAACGTACAAGTAGCTTTTCAGCAAGTTATAGGAGCTTATTTTAAGTCAATAATTACTTAATATTGATGAAATAGTACTTATTTCACTCCTAAAACATATAAGTGAAATAATCAGTCAATTTAACTAATACTTTTTCATCAATATTAGTGGATAATTTACTTAAAACAAGCTCCTGTATCTTGCTGAAAAGTAACATGTAAGTTAGTTTTGTCTTGTTTCAAGTATGCCAAGATATTTGCACTAGAAACTAGACAAAAATACTTGTGTGTTTTGCTGTGTAGAAAGTAGAAAATATAAAGAATTAAAAACGTATGAAAATATATAAATTTGATAAACCAGTGGAGAGTTTTCCTTGGTTTTTGGATGATTTATAACCGAACCTTTCCAACAGGTCTTGGATTAGCCTCCTGAAGTCAGGCTGGCAGCCTGTTTAAATTATTTAGAGCAGTAATTATGTCTCACCATGTGAATCCTCCCTCAGTGCTGCTTGGATCTGAACAGTCGGGTTCTGAAGCTTCAAGGCTGTGGCGACGAGCTGCCCTTCCTGAACACTGTAACCGACGGCCGGTGCCAACACGACACCAACGAAAACCTGTGAGCCGACTCCACATCAGCTGCCAAGTCTCGTCATCGCTAATGGGCTGCAGCTGCGAGAAACGATGCCCTTTGTTTTTATCTGGACTGTCCAATCACAGTGTCACTGCCAGAACATGGATGAGCGTTCACCTCTGTTGTTCTCAAGTTTACATCTTCATGTCTGCTGAGTTTTCACTTGATTTTCTCTTATAATTGTCTAGTTAAGCGGAGCAAAACCTGATCTCTCCAGGTTTTGGGATTATTCTGTATTTCCTCCGTTCTGCTGCTTACTAAAAGAAAAATATTTACAATAATTTGAAGTGAATTTATATTGAATCTGCTGAAGAATTATGTTGAATTACACCTCAATCACATACTGAAATTTTTTTCCACTTAGTTTTTTTTTCTATGTTACAAAAAATGTCTACAGTTCTGCTAAACCATGATGACATATTAGGGCTGCTGTAGATAGAAAAAAGGAGTAAATTTCTGAAAAAAAAACAACAAAAAACAAACTCGGATATTTTGAGAATATTCTCAAAAATTTTCTCAAAAAAAAAAAAAAAAAAACTTGGAAATTGCAGAGTTTGAAAGTCAAAAATTTGAGAAAAAAAATCTGAAATTTTGAGATTAAGTGCAGAAATTTTCTGAAAAAAAAAACCTTGGAAATTTGAAAGTTTCAAAGTCAAACATTTGCGAGAAACAAATCTGATAATTTGAGGATAATCTCAGACATTTTCTAGAACAAAAATAAATATGTCTGTGCTCCAAACAATGAAAATTTGCAAGAAAAAAACTCAAATTTTGAGATTAAGCTGAGAAATTTTCTGGAAAAAAACTTTAAAAAGTCAAAAACTCTGAAATTTCCATGTTTTTGTAAAAAGATTTTTTTAGATTAGTCTCAAAATATGAGTTTTTTCTAGAAATTTTTGACTTTTCAAACTCAGAAATGTTCTTGTTTTTTCTAAAAAATCTGATGGAAATTTACTTCTTTCCCCTCCATCTACAATGACCCTAATATGCCGCCATAATTAACACCAATGTTTGGTGTTTAAAAGTAAAATTTTTGGGGCTAAATAGTCACTCCAATTGGCAGAACAATCAGAAACTTGAAAAATATTTAGGATTAAACCAGTGCTTTCCAACCATTTTAGTCTTTTGGGTCTACTCATCCTTAAAGCTGATCATATTTAATCTATGTAATTAAATAAAAATTGTGGTCAATACTGAAATTTAAGATACAACATATCAATTGTTTCATTGATTTACTGTCATCATTACCAACTTTAAGTTTAAATGTTTCTCAGTTTATCTTTTATCAACCGTGTTCAACTT
This sequence comes from Girardinus metallicus, assembly GCA_903067095.1. Taxonomy (NCBI): domain Eukaryota; kingdom Metazoa; phylum Chordata; class Actinopteri; order Cyprinodontiformes; family Poeciliidae; genus Girardinus; species Girardinus metallicus. The sequence continues at coordinate 14,493 of CAEGAE010014932.1, read as the reverse complement.
ACAAGGATTTTCTTACTATTATGCTTAGTGACGAGGTTAACTACTGTTGGCAAAAAAGCTAATAAAAGCAAATATATTTTTACTGCAGCTGAGGCATGTAAACACTGAGGTGAGTATGTTCATCAATGTGTTGTTCAGGACAGTACGTGAGTGATACGATGTACAAACACACAGAAGCACAAACAGCTATTATTGTACTTTATACGTGTAGCAGCAGCCATGTTGGATCTCAAGTTCCATCGCAATTTACTTTTAAACTTAAATCTTTAAGAAAGTTGCTTATTTTATGGAATTAAATATTCCAACATCCAAGTACAAATGGATCAAACCATTGTTTAGCTGTGATGATGGTGGCTTTTGAACCTTTTTCTTCAGAAAACTAAACATTTGCAAAATATATTTTAACACTCAATTATCCTTGTTGATTTATTCAATTTAAAACTGAATGAAAGCAGTTAAATGGAAAACACCATACTAAACTAAGACTTCATGTTGGCTTAATGTTTGTACATCGCAATAGTTGGCTCTTCAGAAAACATTTTTTTTATTATTCACATTTAAATTTTCCTTTAATTTAAAATAGACATTTTTAAATGACTCGTTTGTTTCAAACAGAAGAATCTATAGGCAGCCATTTCTTTCTATGCTGCTGAACCGTTAGCATGCTAGCTAACAGTATCAAACTGTTATGGATTTGAAATATTACAAACGTAGCTCTCAGTTTTATCAAATGCGTAAGTTAAAGATTTGAACAGTTAAACATCAACGTTAGATTAACATTTCAGGTTCCTAGATTCCATCAAGCTAAATATATTCGGTTTTAGCGTTTTCTCCAAGCTATTTTTAGCATCTATAGCATCTCCTAACGGTCAAAATAATATTTGCTCTTTTGGTTGGAAATCACTGGATTAGTTAATTTAAGAAACGACTGAGTAAAGTGTAGTTTTCTTTTCTTTTCTTACTGTTAATTTGGAGAAACACAGCAAAATAAAACACTATCCCCAAAATTGTAGTCCTTCCAGTAGAGTGGTGTTGCATAAAATGATGAAATGCTGTAAATGTATTTTAAAATATTTAAAATTCGATGTGGCTCAGACCATTTTCCGAAAAGTAGTACCACTATTTCAACTTTCTAAAAAATAATTGTGATTGATTTTTTAAATTTTTTCCACACACTCCTCAGCCTAACAGTAATATAGATTTTTATAACAGCACTTTCCAGAAAATGCCCGAAAATCACTTAAACATTGATTGGATATATCTGAGTCAGACTCGGAAGCAACAAAAACACTGAAACAGTCCAGATCTGCATGACTTTGTCAAGTTCAGCCTTTGTATAAATAAGTCTGCATGTGGTGTTCTAGTCAGAAAATGTCACGTTGGACGTCTGTAGGGGCAGGATGTGAGTGCGTTTTGTGTGCATGTTTGCGTTACAAGTCATAGCGAGGTTTTGTTCCTTTTTCACACGGGAAAAAAAAAAAAACTGAATCCTTCCCGTTTTCCCAACTGGGTCGAAACAGAACACGCTGCCAAAAGCCTACCCCAGCTGCCTTCATGCTCTGCCTCTTTTAGGAGACTTTAATCATTTGGTTACGGCTCAGCTCCATGCCAAGGTCTCCTCTTCATGCTAATCGTTATGGATATGGTCTCTATCGATATAAATATTTCACCATTTCTGTTTCTGATGCAATTTTTTCTGATTTATCCATATAAAATAAGCAAACCTGGCAACCTGAATTATGTTTTTATGGTTCAGAGGACCAAAAGCTGTTTATCAGAGGCCATCATGCTCTGCTTTGAGCCCAATCATGCTTATGACTGTGCTGCACAGCATCCATCCACACACAGATTGGCAATATTTGTTTCTTATAAATGTAGTAGTGAAATTCCTATGCTGTGTGAAAGGAATTAATGTATTAAAGAAATTTATTTTTGGTGTTTTACCTCTTCTGAATAGTATTTTCTCTGCTTAAAATAAAATCTGTATTCTGGCTAGCTGTTTTCCTTAATATTTGTGGAAACTAGTCACACTACGGGACAGTTTTGCTATGTGGAAAATACGGAAGTGTATTGGGGCCGATGAGGAAAAAATAAAAATTCTGACTTGAATCTCAGAAGTTTTTTTTTTTTTTCAAAATTTAGACTTTTTCTCAGAATTATGACTTTTTTGTCACAATTCTGTTTTCTTTTAATAATTTTGACTTTTTCGCCCCCAAAATTCTGAAAAAAAAAATTCTGCGAATCAAGTCAGAATTTTGAGGAAAAAAGGTCAAAATCCTGCCTTGATTCGCAGAATTCTTTTTTTTTTTCCCTGAATTTAGATTTTTTTTATTTGGCTTTTTCTCAGAATTATAACTTCAATCTCAGAATTTATACTTTTTTCCTCATAATTTAGACTTTTTTTTTTATCAGAATTCTGCTATTTTTTTTTTCAAAATTTTGACCTTTCCCCCCAAAAAATTCTGACTTTAATCTCAGAATTGTTTTTTTTTTTTTTTTTTCATAATTTTGGCTTTTTCCTAGAATTATGACTTCAATCTCAGAATTTTGCCTTTTTTTTTCCAGAATGTTGACTTTTGTCAGAATTCTGTTTTTTTCATAATTTTGACTTTTTCCCCCTGAAAATTCTAACTTGAATTTAATCTGATAATTTTGAAATTTTTTTTCTCAGAATTTTGACTCTTTCTCAAAATTCTGACTTCAATCTCAGAATTCTGACTGTAGTCTTCTCAGATCATAAGTCAGAATCCTGAGAAATATCAAGATCAAAGTCTGAATTCAGAGAATCTTTCAGTGATTCTGTTCCTCTCCCGTAGAAAAAAACTCCTTGTCTGTAAAATGACTAAGCAGACTGTTTGTAGGAGGGCTCTACAAGAAAGACGGTCAGTACAACCCATTACATTGATTCCCATAGACAAACTATTTGCCCTTCTCTGCCATCCTTCTATATAAAGCACAGAGAAAGCAGATGTTCCCACAGCACCAGAGGGAAATGACCCGCAGCCAGTTTGACAAACACACAATCTCATCCTGCTGCACAATAGATTTTTTTCCATGACAGAAACAGAGCACTGCTGCATACATCATATCCAAACATTATTGTCATATAATAAAATCACTTTGAATTTACTGAAATCATATTAAACAGTGATTCCACCAGTAAACAAATCTGCGAGTCAACTGCAAAAACACACAAAAAAAGAAAAACGTGTGCCAACATGTTTGTAGGTAGCACTACACATGTTTGCAATATTTTCTAGTGCAAACATGTTAAAGACGTTTGAAATAAGACAAAAATTATTTACAAGCAGTTTTTCAGGACAATATAGAAGCTTTTTTTAATCACAAATTACTTAATATTAATAGAAAAATAACTAGTTAGGTGAAATAATCTGCCAATGGATCAAGACATTTTTCCCACATTAAAAGTTAAAATGTCTTCTTCCACTGGATCATCCTAGCAGAAAAACGTTTTATCAAAAAGCTTGATTTTTTTCCCCAAAATTGCTGTTTCCTTTAAAGCTACAGTATGCAACTTTTATGAAAAATATAGTTTTATATATTTGCTGAAACTTGTGAGTATACTGTGACAGTAAGATATGAACTATGAGCTCCCAGTGCTGTTGAAAAACAACCAATCAGAGCCAGGAGGCGGGTCTTAGTGCTGTCATTCATCTCTCCCACACTCCCCTTGCTCCCTGCCAAGTTGCAGCTAGCACAGCATGAATGCTAAGCTAGTTAGCTTGTCCACTGATGATGACAAATGAACAGTTTTTCTGTAAATGCAAGTTATTTCTCCAAAACTAGCACATTTAGCAGTAAGTACATGCGGTTGATTGACAACTTTAAGACCCTCCTCCTGGCTCTGATTGGCTCTTTCTGGTCAGAAACGATGGATTTCTTCAGACGGCATTAATAGCTCAAAGAGGAGGTGGAGGAGTTCGATCTTTTCACAGATTATCTGTCTAAAATCACACTGTCATACATGGTGACAGTTTTAACAAATATATATATAAAAACATTTTTTATAGATGTAAAATGCACGTTTAAGCAAATTTATTTTCATAATTCCAATTTGAGCAATTACATTGTCAATGGAAACATGGCTTGTGTGTTGAAGGAGTACTTCTCTTTTAGTAGAATCAGACACACTGCAGATTTTTGGGTTGTTTAAAAAACACCAAAAAAAGATAAAGTGAACCCATCTAGTGAGCAGGAACAGACACTGACAGCCCTGGTTTAAATGCACAGCACAGTCCAGACCAACTCTGCAAGCTAAAGCAAGTCAAAGACCATCCAATTACTGACTGGGGGGATGTAATTTGACTTCTTCTTTAACACTACAGTTTCTTAATGTCCAAGCTGCTGTCAGCTTGTCAGAGCTGTCAGATGATGCTTTATTTCATTTTGGCTTCATGTGACAGCTCGCTGCGTCGATAAGCCAGGAAACGGGGGTTTGTTGGAAAACGGAGGAATATAAAGTCACACCAGACCTTGTTAGAGAAGAGCCCCCTTTTACCCACCCCCGTCTACTGTTTTGAGTCATTTTCTACACCCACATCCTGTTAACACTGCAGCCGATAACACCTCTGGTTGGAAAGTTCAGTTATTCTTTCATAAATCACAATGAAGTTATGCTTTTGCTTTGCACAGCCGCCTTTGTCTCTGCAGCAGCTACAACTCGACATGTCGAAACCACAAACTGTAAAGCAGAAAAGGACCAAAGTACTGAACTTACTGACTTAATCTTGATGCATCAGAGCTTCAATATTTAAATGTTTAACTGCTAAACAAATTTCAGTAACAAAAATAACTGCAAATAAAAAAATTTATTTCATTATTAACTGAAAAGCTATCCAAATCATAAATTAACTGTTCTCATAATTTTTTTTTTTTTTTACTGAGAAGCAGCACATTATTTCATTTATAACACAGAAAAAATGTTTAGAGGTGAAATAATCTGTCAGTGTAAATATAACTTCAAAAAAAATCAATATTAAGATATGAAGCAAGCTTCTATATCTTAATGAAAAGTGACATGTAAGTTAGTTTTGTCTCATCTCAAGCATACTAAAAAACTAAATCATAAATACTTGGTAAGATTTAATTCTAATGCCCCTTTTAAAACACTTGGTGTGACTAAAGGATCCTTAAAGGTCAGTGTGGGAAGAAGGACTCTAACTCCGTCACAAACCTCTGACATAAGCTCACGTCTAGCTCCTTCCTGAAAACCTTGATCACAGGCCGCTCACTCCCACACCAACAAGTCTGTCATGGGTGGATTTCACTGCCTGCTGCCACACAAAGCTTCAAATATCTATTTGCCCTTCATTTCTTGTCAATACCTTCACTCACTTTCTTTTTTCCTACATCTACTGAAGAGATTAAAACACAGTGGGTAACTGTGTGGTTCAGTAACACATTGGGAATGACTCACAATTTGAACTGCAGTGTTTTATATTATTGATCAGATTAGGGCTTTTGTGGTGACGGAAAAAACTTGAATAATTTTCTTTCCACTTCACAACAATGCACTATTTAGTGAGTCTACCACATAAAATGCTTTACTTGTGGCTGCAACGTCACAAAACGTGAAAAAGTTAATTATTATTTTATTAAAGTATCATAAACGCAACTTGACCGCTTCAAACGAACCGTTTCTGACGCACAGAGTAAACCAGTGCAGGCTAGAACGAACCGAAGTGAAGCTAACAGCTGCTAGCAGTGAAGCTAATCTTGTAGCGGCTAGCAGAGAAGCTAATTTCGAATCTTATTATCTTGTGAGAGACAATTTACTTAGAAACATTAAAACAAGCACAGGTTCATAAAATGTGCCCTAAAATGAAGCACAAAAATTAGCCAAGCTGACTTTACTAGGCTTCTAACAGAACGGGTTTGTGGCCGAGACAAACACCTATTTTTAAGCTGCCGTTTATAACGGTTTTTTTTAAGCTAGACGATTAAAAACGACATGGTGTCCAAGAAAGATGGTAAGAATCGCTGCAGAAGCTAAAATAAAACTCAAAAAGCAGCTGAATCTTATCTTTTCAAATCATCTGTCTTTACTCAGGAAAAAAAAAAAAAAACTGCCATAAAAATGTAACCTTACACAAACAAATACGTACATAAACCAGACGCTGCACAGATATTTTTAGTCAAACTTCCTTATTTTGCCATTAAAAAGGACAAAACTGCTATTTTGTTCAGCATAATTTGGTTAAAACTGCCTCACAGTTGCGGTCATGAACCCAAGAGGTCAGTTATAACGACGAGGCCAGCGGCCTGGTGCAGCCGGGTCACAGAGTCAGATGTTTGAGACATGTTTCATGTACAAAATTTATGTCTGGGGAAAATCCTGGAGCAAAAGTCAAAGTCACAGAGGATTCATCATCACTGGAGGCCAGAGAGGTTTCTGCATACTAAGCTGACATTTTCTCTGGGAGTTCATGCTCAGGAAGCCATGTACATTGGACAGTTTACATGTTAAAAACAGCAGCCTGGTTCTGCTTGACCATTAAAGGTTATAAATGAGCCTCAATGAGCTCACAGAATCGAAATGCTCAGCACTTATAAGGACGAGCTGCAGCCGAACAAAGATGTGTTCTGATACAACTGCAAATGTTATGATTATAGAATCCACTTATTTATAGTAGGGGCCAATCATTTTGTTCGGATGCATTTCCTTTTAGGGATGCAAACATTTTTTATTATCTTAAAGCTTCAAAAAATAAAAATGCAATCCACTTGTTCTTCATTTTAACTGCACAAATTACCCAACTAATCACAGAATGATAAATTTGTCTGATAAAATATTTCTCCGCTGTAATTAATGATGCAGGAATTGAATAGTGACAAAAATTGCAATTATTCGGAAATATCAAACAATCCAACTGGGTAAAGCAAACAAAAATGAAGCCACTAATAATACAAATCAATTTTCATTATTATTAAATAGCTGAACAGTTATGAATATCAAACTGACAATTGGAAACGTTTAAAGATATGGAATAATAAACAATTATTTCAAGAATACTGTTATCCCAAGATAATGAGAAATTATGGAAATGAAATTTGACGCATGCATTTCCATGAAATTCAATTACAAGTTACACAAGATTGTGTGTGTGTAGATTATTTTTTATGCAGAAGAGAAAGACAAAGACTGCAGCATCCAGGATGTCCAAAAATCAAATGTGAATAAGAAACTACAACAATTTGCAGCAACTTCATAAAAAGCAAAGATTGCAGAACAACTGAGCTAATCAGTGAAACTCTTGGTGTTGGATTGAGCAAGTCTGTAAAGGGCAGATGAGAGGCAGCTGCCTCCCAGGACACCTGAGCTTCCCCCAGTCAAACACATCTCATTTATTTTTCATAAGACACAGGCAGCCAGACATGGGCGGTCACTGGATCCTCCCCAGAGGAACAATGGGTGATTCCAATCGTCACACCCTCCGAGGAAATTGCTGCTCACCGCTGAGACAACACCGCCGTCTTACTGCCCGTTTCATTACTTAAACTGTTATGTAACATCAGTAGGGTTTATAAAGTTAAGAGAATTCACTAGATAAAGAAAGAGGGGATTTCTTTTTCAGCGGCTTGTCAGTGGTTGTTTGACAGCAACACAGAGGCAGTGTTGATCTCGACTCTGGTGAAAACAGCGAAGCGTTTCCCCTGCAATGCCTCGCGCTTTCATCCTCCCTCGTTTGATTAGGAGCTAACCTGAGCAGACAGAATACCAATGACAGGTAGCACAGGAGTAACAGCAGCAGCAGCTGGGGAACGGTCTTTATTACAGAGTATTTACAATGGGAGGAGAACGCTGGATCCTACACATGTCGATGCTATTGCAGATAGAAAAAAAGGAGTCAATTTCTGCCAAAAAACTCACATTTTTAGATTAATTTCAGAAAGAAAAAAAAACAAACTTGAATCTGAAAAGTTGAAAACTAGCTACAAAGAAACTGAAATTTTGAGCTTCATCTAAGACAATTTCAAAAAAAGAACAAGGAAATTTTTCAATAGTCGAAAATTTGCTAAAAAACCCCGCTCAAATTTTTAGATTAATCTCAGAAATTTTCAAGAAAAAGCAAAAAAAAAAAAGTTTTAAGAGTTGAAAATTAATTAGACTTTTATTTTTTAAATTTTTAAGAAATATCAGAAAATTTAGAAAAAAAAACGAGGAAATTTTTGGGTTTAAAAAGTAAAAAAAAATTCTAGAAAAAACTCAAATATTGAGATTAATCTAAGACACTTTCTAGAAAGAACAAGGACATTTTTGACTTTGAAAAGTCTAAGAAATTTTCTAGAAAAAAACCTTTATGACTTTTGAAACTCAGAAACTTCCAAGATTTTTTCTAAAAAAATGCTGAGATTAGTCTCAAAATTTGAATTTTTCTCCAGCAAATGTTCAACAATACTTTGATATTTTTTCCAAAAAAAAAAAAAAAAAAAATAATAAGTACATTTTCATCCAAAATGTTACGATTAATTGCAGACATTTCCTAGAAAAAAAAATTTGCAAATTTTTCAGACATTTTTTTTTTGTTTTTGGGTAGAAATTCACTCCTTGTGGCCTTAATATGCCGTTGTAGAAAACAGAGAAGGAGGCGGTGTGGTGGAAATCTGTTGCTGCGCTACGTCTGTGTGTCCTGGTACAGAACATTCGCCACCAGATCTCTCACTGCAGCCGGGTCTTCAGCGTCTGTGGAGACAAAAAGAACAATGTGGCAATTACTGATGACACCGGACAATCATGAGGGCTTCACAAGTCCAAATACAGAGAAAAAGCATCCATATTCTATTAACTCTTCCACATTTTCTCATCTTCCAACCACAACATCCTTATCTCTTAAATATGGATATTTGTTGTAAATAAATCATCAGAGAACAATTTGTTCCTCCAACAGTCTTATTCTCCATCTGACTAAAATCTAAAACATCCTTCAAACATAAGCTGCTTTGGTCGTGTTAAAGCCTTGATGAAGCTCAGCTCTAAATCCAATTGGAATATAAACTCACAGCATTGCTTAGCACTAAGAATATTCCATGTGATTTCATCCATTTCTTTTATAATGAGGTTTAGGTTTAGGCGTCGACAGCAGAGGTCTGATCACTGCCAGCACTGTGACCTTTAAAGAGCGAAAAAGGAAGAACTGCTCACACATTAATATGAACACAAACAAAGGATGGTTACATGAGACGGGAATTCAATTAAGTTCAAAGACTTTTGAAGGCGTCCTCCCGGATGCAGTGGAGCAAAAAGAAACAAGACTGAATTACATTTATGAATAAAACGACACCAAATATACAGCGTATACCAGCAGGTCAAAAAGTTTATTTTAAATTCATTTCAGATATGATTGTTGTGCAGCAGCGACAAAAAAGAGATTTTAGGTTCTCTTGTCTCTAGTACTTGAAAACGGCTGCGCAATAATACAACTGTCCATCTCTGAAAAGCAGAAGTGGAGCCTTCTGCACCAAAAAGAACGTAGCAAGTGGTTTCCGGATGGTGAGTCAACAATAAAACGCTTTTGGTCTTTTCTAGCAGACCAAAAGCGCTGTTGCTCCACCTGGGTTGCTAGGTTGAGTGTTTCTTTTAAGCACTAGAGCTTAAGAGAAATTTTGGATAATATACTCTTTACATATTTACATACCCTCATTATTGATTTATATTTATTAGGCTTCTTAAACTAGGCCAGGTCCAGATTTTGTACCATAAGCATGCAAATGAGACTCACTGCTGACATCAACTATTATTCATAATATACTTAAGCATTTCTGTATGTTTTATAGGATTTAAAAAAAAACAATTAATATCTGCCATCTTTAAACTGTCCTATTTTTTAATAGTTGTATCCGTGGTGAAAAAGGAGGTTTAGTTTAACCTGTGTAATAGTCAACATCTGTCTCACTTCTGTTGATTCACAGACAAACTTTACAGAAAACTTCCCATTTGTTGATTTCAGGTGAGAAAAAAAAAAGCCTGCTTACCTTCTCACATCACAACTCTTCAGGAATGAACCAAGTTATTCGCTTGAGTTGAAACAAGCAGACTGAAGTCCTTCATCACAAATTAAAAACGTAGGAGTAGCTGGCTTTATTTAGAAACATTTTCCAGTTGCGACAGAAATCCGAAAGGCTCTTAACAATCAATGTTTGGCCTGAGGGCACGTGTTAAAATAAAAAGGACAGCAGGGGAGAGGCTGAGGGTCGCTGTGTGACGTTTCTGTTAGTTTAGATTACACAAAGTACAGACTTCTAGTTTAATCTTCCCATTTTTATCCTTGTGGCAGCCGTTCGGTATATGATCATTTAAAAAATCCCAAATGTAGACTGCTTCTCTTCTTTAGATGAAATCTGTCACAATGTTTCTTATGTTCCTGCTAAAGTTAGTCTCAACTTTGAAATGAGGTGTAAAAAGAAAAGATGTAATTTAAATTGAATCTTACTGAGTGAAAATCACTGCGACAGCAGCGAGACTAATGTTTCACCATGAAAGATAATTAACAAAAGAAATTAACAGGAAATAAACAACCATGGAGGATTCAGAATAATAATTAACCAAATGCTGACTGTAGGCAAATGCTGCGTTTGTGATTAATACAGAGGAGCGAGAAGAGAGCGGTGGGGAGAAGAGAGGAAAAGCTGCAGGGTTGATGGACAATCTGCAGATTTGTCCGTATTTGGATGGGATAAATTTCCCTCCTGACCTCCTCTGTCAGTCAATATGAGCGTTTTATGAAAGACTCTTATTAGCTGTTAAAACGCCAGCAGCCGAAGCAGCATCTGGTTAGCTTAGCTCCACATTAACCGTGGAAAATGGGAAAAACAACCAGAATACTTAAGCTAATTTACAATAAGACTTTCCCACATACAAACAAATACATTGAAATCTAATTTAATCTTATTTTTGACATCAAATTGTCTGACTGGAGAGAAGTCCTTACCACTCATTTTCAAAAGATCAGAGGAGGTTTGTTGAACTTGATTTAGATTTTGTTCTGGGTTTTCTCTACATTTATTCAGGTTTTCTTGCGTTTATAGATATATATTTACTCATCAAATGTAAATGAGAGGCTTAATCTGCGTTCTCGAATGTATAAATTACATATAAATACAATATAAGCACCATAACCAATCATTTTTTTAACATTTATTTACTTCCTCACTCATTTACATAAATATTATATTATTACTATTACGTTGGAGTTGCAAATAATTAATTGACTTATTATCGAATAATAGTTTATTAGATGAAAATGAGTTCCAATCGATTAACTAACATTGTCCGTTTAGGCCTTATTTTAGTGTTGTAGTTTGGCCGCCGTCCAGCAGAGGGCGCCGCTGCTCATCCTTAAGAGGAGCCGAACAGAAACAAAGTTGGCGGAAAGCGCCACCCAGAACAGAAAAGTGAAACTCTGTCCGGTTTTTATGCGGTTCTGTTTAATATTACCATTATTAGGCACCAAAAACAAAAACAACAACAATTAGGTATCCTAACAGCTACTAATATACCTGTTCATATGATTTATTTTTGTGTTTATCCTCATGTTGCTCTTCAATTGTATTTGTTCTCTTCCAATCTCCACAAAAAATAAAAAAGATAAATCCCATGTATGATGAGTCACAACCCGTGGTGTAAAGCCAGAGTTCAAGACTTTAATTAAACACTTATAATCCGCTACTGACTTCTTAAAGGTTGTGTGTGTGCAGCTGGTTTGATTAAGAATGTTCTAGTTGGATCTTTGAATTTCACAGATTAGGCAGAAGTGCCAGTCCTGCTTTGTCACTTTTCTCATAAGCAAATAAACACATTTCTGAAACTGTGAGAAGAAAGTGGGCAGTAAACCTCATTACCATTCAGGTCAGAGTCTGAGTGCCAGCTCAGGACTGAACGTTTGTTGGCTGCAAACAGTCACAGTTTGTCTCCTGTTCAAATAAAACCTCCAACTGAGGCAATGTTGGCTGAATTTAATGAACTATGTTCTGGTTGGAGCTGAATTTGCTTCCTGTAGACCACCTCCGAGTTGTTTTTGTACTCACCAACTCCCAGAGCCTTCAGCTGGCTTTTAAACTCAGGCTTCTCCTCAAGCACTCGCAGCAGGTTGGTGGACTCCATCCGCTCAAGCTCCACCTTCCAGTAGATGTAGATTTTCTGGTTGAAACTGACGTACACCAGACAGGGGCTGTTTTTACCCTCCTTGCATGTGTACTGACCTGAAATCACAGATTTAAATCCACATTTTGAACCTAAAAGTTTTGTAAAATAACACCCGTCTGGTCAGGTTACATTCACAACCTTCAGTGTTTTGGAGGGATTTTCTGTAACAAACCAAAACAAAGTAATTTATAACATCTAAAAGGCGAAAGTAAATAGTTTGCAGAAGCAAAATAACAGCTAATGTTAACATTTTAGCTAATTATAGCATATAAACTGCAGCTAGCTTAGTAGAAATAGTAAACTAAGTAACAGAAACAGGTAATTGGTAAGTCACGTTATTGCTTGGATTTTAATCGGACTGGTTGCTATTGACTCTTTGACACTACGTCACTTTCGAGGCACCATGACGGACTGAGCTACTTAAAATTGTTTTACAAAGTTGTTTTTGCCTGTTTATTCGTGGTTTCTACTTGTTTGAGTTCAGCTAATTTATCTGTGAACGTAGCACACCCGGTTGGGGCTCATAGACGGCGGTATTTACAAAAGTTGGAAACAGCTAGAAACCGACCCGTACCTCCTCCCTCCTGGCGTGTTGATCAAATTACAGACCTTCACTAAATTCACACCACACGATTTATAGCACCATGTCATAAACGCCGTTTTCCCTTAAAACGGAGCAGCATTAAAAACGAGATGCTAACTAGTTTGCTAGGCTACATGACGGAGCGCTATTGTCTCCATGGTTACTAACAGTTAGACGCATACTCCATCTCCATAACGTAATATTTATAATTGTACATACTTATAAAGTAAATGAACGTTAATCTTCTTACCTTGTAAAAAGTGTTCGCTGCAAATCCGCGGTTACACCGAGGGCTGCCAATAATAATGATTGACAGCTGCTATCCATCGCCGCCATATCTTTCCTTATTAAAAGTTAAAAAATAAAATGACAAGTTTGGTTTCTATCCTTGTCTGTTTATACAGCCGACCGCGCAACACTCCAGGGCAATTTTTAGAGTGAAATCAACTAAATAGAAGCAATTTTAGGCAACCGACTGCCTGCTTTTTGACAGGCTTTAAAGGAGCGCGTCGGTTGTTTGGACGTCCATTATGGCGGAGCGGGCGGATATCTGAAGAGCGTGACGTCACGTGTTGAAACGTTAGCTACTGTTAGCTAAGATGCTGTCAGTAGCCACAGTAAACATATTAGGTAGTGTGCGTAACACAATAAGGTTTGCAACTGGTAGCAACATGCTAAAAGTAGCATGTTTTCAGAGATTAGCGATTTCAAAATAAAGAGTTCAGAATCGCACTATGGGCTAACTCGGCTTGCAAAACCGCTAAGCTAGGACACTGGAATAACGTTATTCACTAAACACTGTCCGCTTATGTTATTTAGTATAAGTCCAGCTGTTCGGGTTAATAAGAGAACATTAGTGAAACTGCATCATAAAAACCAAAGAACACAGCAGAAAGGTCAGGCATGAAGTAGTGGAGAAGTTTAAAACAGAGTTGGGTTCTTAAAACAATACGTCAAGCTTGTGAAAACTTACACAGCACTGCCAGGTGATCAAAATGAACAACATGGAGCTTAAGGAGTCAAGGGTAGAGGAGGACTTATCTCCATTTCAGCAAAGAAATGAACCTAAAATAAATCAAAGTAAATTTCTCACGGATTAACCGTGCCATCTAGTGGTGAAGGTTTAGCTCTACACCTGGCCAATGAATGATACAACCAGGCTACAAAATGTGACAAAGAGCAACCAAAACATATTTTAAAGATTGTTTTAATCACTTCTAAACCCAAATGCTTCTAAATATTTGAGTTGATCTTCTATGTTTAACTGTGATTTATCATTTAGGAGCTGACTACTAACAAACTCAGAAGCTACAGAGCGTCTTTCTCATATTTATGACTAGACATTGAGCATTAGGCTTCATGTCATGCTCTGCAGCTATTTTTGCACCCAATTAGAAGAGTTTTATTGATGAGAGAGATTAACGGGATCTAAACTAGACGAGGTTAGAGAGGACAGATGGAAGCCTTTTGCAAATAAACCCAAGTTGGTTCTTTTCTGTTTGTTTCTTCTGTCTGGACCAGAACCAAGATGAGCACTGGTATTTTATATAAACTGTTGACAGTTGGCTGTTGACTTTAGGGCTGTTGTAAACAAATATTTTAGTAATCGAGTAATCTATCGATTATTCTTACGATTAATCGGGTAATTGGATAAAAAAAAGATAAAGTAAAACATTGGTAAATCTAACATAACAGCAGTGTTACTATCGCATATCAACATCAGTCCAATTTTTCACATTTGAGCTTC
>CAEGAE010014931.1:0-87382 GCA_903067095.1 Girardinus metallicus | reverse complement strand
TATATATATATATTTTTTTTTTCCTTACTCCCATTTTTTTTTTTTTTTGAAATTCAAAGAAAATTATTTAAGCAAATCTGTTTTAGCTTTTACTCCTTCTTGGTGTTAAAATGCAGTTGTCAAATTTATAAAAACAAGCAGAGCAAAGTAATTTTGTCCCATTTTATGCAAGCATAAAACTATGATTTGTTTAAATTTGTTCACAAGGACATTTCCATATATATTCTGACAACTGAATCAATAAATTAGGTCATGGTTTTGAATTAAAGCTTCAACTAAATTAATTAAAGCTATTATTGATTTTAATAACAATTATTTTCTCAATTAAATGATTATGCATCTGCAACGTAATGTTATTAAAAAAAAAAGACTGACAAATGGACTATTTATTTCCTGAAGCCCTGAGTGATGTCAGTGAGTTTCTTGTTTGTATTATCAAAATGTTAAAGGTAAACTTTTCTTTTTCTTACATGAACTAAAGAACAGTATTTTATTTAGCCGTGACAATGATGCATATATTGCACATTGTATTGTCGCCTACACTTTTGATGTTCCAGTTAGGGTTAGGGTTAGTGGATATGGGTTAGTATATCCATGTTAATGGATATACTGCATGATTGACAGCACGTTTTAAATCCCACCCTCTAGTTGACTGAGACGTTTCAATGGGATAGCTCTTCGGGTAATCGGATAAAAAAGGAGAAAATAAAACATTGGTAAATCTAACACAACAGCAGTATTTCACATTTGAGCTTCCCTTTTCTGTAGTTTAGAAAATTAACTTGTAACAATAATAGCTCACTTTCTAAGTTAACCTGAAGAAAAGTTATACAAAAATCTTAAATTATATTCAATGTAATAATAAAGAGGCAGGCTCACAAATAGCCTGCCTACTTGTGAGCAGGCTATTATAAAAATAATGTCTATACTCCAGCTTTCTGTTTATGTATTCATCTTCAGTCAGTTTAATAGATGGACTCTCGCCTTGCCCAGACATTTATAGCGTTTGTGTTCATGTTAGCGACGGGATTTGACATCTGCATTCGTCACACACAGAAACATCTACCAGGTATGTAATGTCACAATGCTCTTCACCACCCATTTGTTGCGACCGGGATGATATGAAATTTATTTTCTGTTTTTTTCAGTAAAGCTACGCATCTAATGCACAGCCACCCGCAGTGTTCAGTCTATCCGCTATCCGTGTTCAGTCTACCCGCAGTGCTCGTCCCGCCGCGGGACGAGCACTGCGGGATATTATATATATATATATATGTGTATGTATGTGTGTATGTGTATACATACATATGTATGTATATATATATATATATATATATATATATATATATATAAAGTTGCTGTCACTTTGTTCCTTGACATGTATACTAGTGTACATAAAACATGCTGAATGTGAGATTAAACATGTAAGAATTCAGTGCATTTCATGAAACAAGTTGTGTCACCCCTATGAAGCATTTCTTATATGTTGTATACAGACCCAGTCAATAAATAAAAATATAATTGAAATGTCCATTTATTTCAGAAACTTTATAACTAAGCAAAACACATTATATAGATGAATTACACTGTTTGAAAGCCTTTAGATCTGTTAATTATGACAATTTTCTGCTTGCATGTAATAAGAATATTACAGACTAACACAAAAATTATTTTTAAAAACAAATGTGGGCTTTATGACATTACCTGCTTATAATTCTTATTATCAATAGATCCTTTTAATCCAACTAACAAACCTCTTTGGGATGTATATTCTAATTTATTGAAATAGAATATCCCAATGTTTGAAACTTTAAAAAAAATCTCCATCCCAATGTATGCATTGGGATGGAGGTTGGAACATTTAGAGCAAGCTACTATGTCAGAACTTATTGCATCAATGTCACTATCTCTTCTTTTTCAACACTATGTAGATCTTAATTTTGGGGGCTGAAGAAAAGAAGTGTGGTCAAATGGATTGTTTCACCTTTTTGTTACAACTTTTTTGTAGCAAAAAGGTAAGTAACAATACAGTACTGTATTAAAGTCTCCCAGAAAAATTTGTCATAATATAAAACGGTTTAAAACACAAGCTTAGCCTGTACATCGCAGGCCCATCCTGGTAATGTATTTTATTAGGATTTTGTGCATGCATCTTTTCTTTGGTAGTAGAATTGTTGCAGATTTTCTTGTTTTCTTGCATAAAAGATTTGGTGCTATATAATCACTGAATTAAAATGAAGCAGAATATGCTAATGACTCTAATTGGACTGCTAATAGAGAGTGTTTCTCAGCTTCCAGCTTTTGGGGGGTCTGTGTAATCAGTATAGACAGTCGTTAAGGGAATGAAGAGGCAACTAGCAATGTCAGGAGAGGGCCCAGGCGGTTCCAGCTGACACTACCCCAATCTTCCAGGACCCATTAAAGGCAGTTTCAACACATTACCAACCATAACATCCTTGAATATCACTGATTTTATTTGCAGTATCAAACATTTCATTTCACGCGCCATTAATGGAAAAGTGCTGAGGTTCTAATGCTGCCAAACATTTAGTAACTACCTGGACTCAGAGAACCAATTAACTTCAAGCGACAACATGGCCAATTAAACACACAAATAGGTGAGTCCAGCACTGGTTACGGCCCTGGTAATTTACTTTTGAATAAACCCAAGCAAAAATAGAAAGTCAGTGACTGAATGACCAGTTTAAGTGAAAGAAGGACTGTGTGATCAAAATGTCCATATGGAAGATTACTATTATTTTTGCAGTTAATGTACAAATATTTCATAGAAATGTTAGAAAAATAAATATATCAGTGTTTTTTGCATTATAGCAAGCTAATTCAAAGAGAAGCAAAATAATTAATTTTATAGGGAACACCAAGTTGCCTTTAGTAGAGTTTGACATGCATACATTAGCTTTTGTTTATATCAAATTCATTGAAGAAACTATAAGAGCGGTGAAACCCCTTTGAGGTTGTTTTGTGGAACACTTAATTTCATACCTTGACATGTAGAACAAAGACTTATTATTTTGTATAGGGTTTAGATAAGCACATTTAATATATTGTCCTCATTAACTTTATCAGCCCTTTGTCACATAGAGTAGATAAAAGAAACCATGGTGTGCTGTACCTTCACCATAACCTCAGAATCTCATCTCAACTAGGTAATATTTTTCGTATTGATTTTCCAGCATTCCTGAAGGGAGGCTTTAATTGGAAGCCAGGACGTATCAATGCTTAGTTCACAAACTTGATGTCTAACGGAAACAAGGAATTGGTAATGCATGCATGTTATATTTATATTATGTGTGAACAATGTCACAACTTGATAATTACTGCTGCTATTCTGTGTATGGCTCAGCTGAGTGTGAATTTATTTTACCATTTGTGGTTAAGCTTGATGCTAATTACACACTATAATGTGCAAATGCAATAAAATTTCCAAAATTGCTTATGGAATAAATTTATATAGTAATATTCTCATCTTCTGAAATAAACGTTCTCTCAGTAGCAATGGTGTTCTTCCTTGACATAAAGTGCTTTAGCTTCTTAATTCTGATTAGAAATAAAATAGCAGTATTCCATTTTGAGAAATCACTTAACAGTACATCAAAGCAAGTCAGTTGAGTTGACTTAGACATGTCAACCTGGAAGACATGCAGAAGGGCAGAAGTAAAAGTCCCTAATGGGACTGTACCTTCTGGCCAGGGATTTCTTTGGTTTCTCCAGACTGAACTACAGATTGATTCTTGTGTGTGAAACGTCTGGGACTAATCATAGACTTGTTATCTTGGCTCTGGACGGACGGATGAGCACTGTGCAACTTTCCAGTCGTACTGCATTACTTGGGATCAGGACTTCAAATCTCTCATATCATTCTTAACAAATTTGTTTTTTAGGCATGCTCTCATTCTTGGGCAAGCATTTCCTCACTCCCAGGATTTCTTTCTTCTTTGCAGTTTTGAGTTCAGGAGTCTAACATGTCGCGTATGGCCAGACAGTGCGAGCAGTCTGGTCGCATCAAGAATATGTAAATTAATTTGTATGTAAAGGAGGATTTTTAGTTTGGAAATGTCAAAATAAGCAGCAGTGTATTTCATACTGAAAAAGCAAGTTAATCTTTTTGTTACTTTCAAACTACACTGCTGGACTTGGTAATGTCAAGCAAAATTGTCAAAAAAGAAAAAATCTTCTTAGCACTGTGAGCTATAAGGACCCTCTGATATAGAACACACTGCCAGGTTTTTAGGGGCTGAAGTTTCTCTGCTTTTAAGATTAGCCGTTCTCTGTTTTTTATGTCTTAAGACTTACAGCTAAGGCTCAGTCAGAAGATCTCAAACTTTCCCTCAGCTATCCTGTTAATCAGAGATTCTACCTGACAATTCTGAGCTCCTTTTCTATCTCTCCAAGTAATTCCACAGGATAAAAACTTTTGTCAGACCGCTACTATTTATGTACCTTGTCTTCTCTCTTTTTCACACATATGAATTTTGACATATTTGAGTCCCATAAAGTCACTGTTTTCTACTCCTGTTACGCTTTTGATTAGATCCCTTGTTTTATTAGTTTATTGCTGCAGGCGATTATTATTAGCATCCTTAAGTAGAATATAGGAGCCCAGGAAAAAAAATAAAATGAAAAAATTGATTAATAAGAAGCGTTTATTTCACATGTATTAAGAGTACAGTATATCATTTTTTTAATAGACTTTTTGGGCTTTACCAAGGCTCCACCAGCAGGGTCGTGCCTCAGAATCCATGTGTTTGATGAATATGGAGAAGCGTACAGCTACGTCCCCCTGAGCCTTTTTATGGAAGATGATGCTGGATTCCTGTAGTGATACTTGGAGTTTGCAATCGTCTCATTTATTTGTGGTGTTCATTGACAAGAGCTGAAGATGTAGTCATGGACAGAAGAGTGTGTAGTTTGGAAACCTTTGGGTTTTATAATGTGAGGAGGTCTGGAGACGAGCCACTGCTCCTCCACATGGAAAGGACTCTGTTGAGGTCATTCAGACTTCTGATTAGGGCAGCATCAGGGTGCCTCCTTTCACATGCCTTCTTTTCTGTTAATGCCTGAAATCCTGCAGAATGAGTTGGCGACTGGTGCTGGAAAGAGGAATGTTTAGGTTTCCCTTCCAGACTTGTTGCCCTTGGAACCTGATCCTGGTCGAGAGAAAAACGATGGATGAACGGATGGACAGACAGACGAGAGCTGCAGTTTGATTCATTCTTGCTCTTGGCATGGGTTGGGTCCAGTTACAGGATGAGTGGTACAAACACTTGGTTGTCTTTCTCCACTCAGAGTGAGTAGACCTGACATTATTGTTTATTTTGTTTTTGTTTTTTTAATAGCCCTGAATCTCAGAAACAAAAACATTTTAAAATACATATCGATCAAATCCTTATATTTAGCATTACCTGAGTTAAATGACCATTTTAACTCAGAAACAAGCAAATGTGTTTGTGATTCTTCTGTATTTCATACAGTCAAGCTCCTCTTTGCAACTTTGACAATAACAACTGCATAGCAGAAACATTGTTTTTATTTTAGTTTTCTCACACACAGCACTGCTGCAATGCAATAGTGCATAAAAGCTGCTGGTAATTGCACTCAAAGTGTCTCAGCTCTGTAGTAGCATGTTTATCAGAATTTTTTTCTGTGCAGAATCAGGAAAGTGTGGCTGAGTGTGGAAGAGAAGCAGCTACTTTCTGAAGCTGCAGTAACAGCAGAGCTGCTTCCTTTACTGGTTCAGATTGGCTCAATTTAAGCAAGGTCTTCTGAACTGCTTGTCATAATTTCTGCAAGCTATGATGACATGTTTACAGAGGGCAAGTAAAAAAATCAAAAAGGAATAAGAAAAAGGTTAACAGGATAAAGTTGCTAACTGTCACAAATATGTAATGTGACCTTCTTGTCTTCTTTCTGTTCCCTGTTCTATATTTGCAGACAAGTTCACCAAAACAGAAGAAAAAATATTATAGAAAAAAAGTGTATAATCTATAATACAAAGATTTTAGCAACAGGATTTCAGATGATAGCAAAGCAATTACCAGTGATAAGATGGAGAACTTCATTTGTAGGAGGTTCAATAACTCTTTCAACATTTTTTTTATTTTTATTTTTGTATTACTTACAAATTATCTTGGTGTCATGAAAGCATAACTATTTTTTAGCTGGGCAATACCTCCATGTGCTTAGATTCTAGTGATGTCTCTTCCCACAATAATATTTCTGAAAAGTAAATAAAACCATATCCACAGTTTTTCACAGATCCTGTCCTGTACATTTCTTCTAAGTGTGCAAAATGGAATATCTCATTTATAAATTAGATAAGACACACCACGTTTATTACATGGCATTGAAATGTGTAATAGTATTTCTTTCCAGAGATTAGTTGAATCGAGGGCCACTTTGTCCTTCCTAAAGATATCACATTGTTTGTCCCCAAATCATTTAGGTTTGTTTAGGAAGTATAGTTCCCAAGTGGGACATGTTTCTTTTCAGAGGAAGCAAACAATACAACCCTGTAAGGCACGTTGCCCCACCATCCTTATCATCACATTTCCTGCAAAGGGTTAATTCAATCATGTCAAGGTTCTCTGCTCTGTGGCTCGCCTCTACCATCATACTTTAGGCGCACTGGAGCGTCTCTTCATTGATGGCACCTTTGGCTTCACAATAGAAGCTAATTTGTTAGAATCTTTCACAGGTCAGAGGCTGCTTAAAGGCGAAGAGGGCGCCTTGGCCACCACAAAAAAAAAAAAAAAAAGAATAAAATAAAGCCATCCACTGGGTTGGAGGGGCCAAATTAAATGCCCAGTCATTTTATGATGACAGACATACAGAACATAAATATCTATTTCCCTTGCCTTTCCACAGTCACAGAAATTTTGCCAGGCTTCCCAGTTAACACAGGTTAATAGATTGATTCCAGTGACATGGATTATAATGAACAGTAAATTGTTTTATCTCTTAAGTCTTATTTGGTCAGCCAGGAAAACATATGAGGTAATATGGCTGAAGCTAAATGGAGCGTATAATAGATCTCTTACTAAGGCATAAGGATAGGGTGATGGCAGGGCTATGATTAATGAAAATAATAATGTTCTTGAAATTGAAATTTTTCTGTTTTTTTGCCCCTTTTCGATTCTTTCTGCTGTGGTCATTTTGAGTGTTGATGCCTGATTGCCAGTACATTTATTTATGTCTGTTGGTTTGTTTTTAGAGAAAGCCTCTATGCAGACCTGACCAGACTTCAAATTACAATGAAGTCAATCTTACTTCAGTAAATACTACATGAGAAGCTCAAAGGGAAGGGAACATAATTTTATTCTCACACTGTTTGGCTGAAAGTTAATAATCATGCTTCATTTTGCAATTTAAACTATAAACTTTGTTTTTTCTCAATTTAGCAGGTAATAATTTAGATATCAGTCTAAGGTTAAAGCTCCTACTAGTCTTTTTTGACCAAAGGCAATAAAAAAAGCCGTCGAAAAAAAATCAATGACTTTTAATTCTGCACTATTGATATGCCTAGATAATGTGGCAATTGAGTTGTGCTTCTGCCAGTGGTGATGAGGAGCAGCAGATGAAGAGTAATTGGGCTCTGACCCTTGTGGGCTTCAGCCACCATATCAACTGAGCTTCTCCCAACACATTTTCTTCCCCATGCAGGAGGGCTCACTCCACAAACCCTCAGTGGTGGCAAGGTGATAAATTACACTTCTTAACTATCATTGATTACTCACTGTTTCCCTTCTTTCTGTGACAACTGTTCAGTCACTCTGAATGGTTCTTAATGGCACATTAAAGAGAAAAAAAGAATACAGTTTTCCAAGCATTGATTAAACTTGCTTGTTCCTTAATAAAGACAAACTGACACTTTACTTTGGTTGGCTGTGACCAAGTATAGATGCAAGACCCATATTATGTAAAACAATTAGGTTTTGCTTAACAAAGTTGTTGCGATTCCAGTTCATGATTAGTCCAAAAATGTTGCTTAATTGTTCTTTTAAAAAATTAAGAACCAGATTTTTTTAGTTTCCTCAGACTGCTAAATAAACTGTCAGTAAAACAATCTTATTTAAATACATGTATAAGTGGATACCATTGTATTTGCACCAATTTTGAGACTGTGAACAAAGATAAATCCATATGATGATCCACTTTTAGGTTTGCGAGAGTTCACCACATTTTTATTTAAAAACCCATAGAATTTGAAAGAGTTTAATATTCAAAAAACTGTAAAATGGTTCCCAAAGCTTTTGGAAGAGAAAAAGGTCCCACGCACCATACATGCTTCACCATACTTCCAAGTGGAGAAGAGGTGCTTTTCTACATTGCCATCTATTATTTCATGGCAAACTGGTCTGGAGGTTTTTTTGTTAAAAGTTCAAATTTACGCACATCTAACTAAAGCTCAAGTCAAGTTAAAGTCTCTGTAGTGCTTAGAAAAGTGCATGTTTGTTTTTGAGAAAAAAAACAACTGGTTTTTACTTTTGCACAGAACAAAAAGTCAGCACTTGAAGTAATAAATAGCAGTCCTGCAGGTACGTTCTGTCCAATGCTGTCTCCCTTATGCATCAACAAGAATTCAAGAATCTCCAGCATTCCCAGAGCAAAGAGACCAACCTTGATTTACATATCATTCAGACAAACTATTAAGATCTCTAAGTTTGTGGTTACAATCAAGCAATATTGGCAAACTAATGCTGTCCATCCTTTAACTAATGACTGGAGTCATTTAGTTGACAACAGTGGTATAATGATGTGGATGTATTGCTTTGTAGTGATTCTTAAGGACTGTTAGCATGAAGCATAGCTAATCAAACATCTCGCTGTGCAGAGGAGCAGCGCACAGAGGCTTTATTAACCAGTAAGGATTAGTTTGTCAGAAGGTGAATCGTGTGCCTTATGTCCAGAAAATCAAAAGGCTCTTAACCACTTCTAAAACATTTAATATTAAACTACAATTTGGCTCTCAACAATATCTGTAAAAACAAAAAATAGTCACTTTATAATAATGTAAATTTACTTTTGTGTTTGACTAGTGAAAATAGGAGCCATGAAAAAAAAAATGAATCCATTTGTTGTTTTGCCTTAGTGAAATGTAAATAATTATTACATTTTCCAGAAACCTATTAAGTCTGATATGCAAGTAGGTAACACTTATTCATGTGGCTCTTTTAAGAACACAATGGGTTTGTGTTTTCATCGCAAAAAACAATGAAACACAGTTGAAATAGAAAATAAATATTAAAAAAGACTAAAACACAATCAAGTATAAGAAACGTTTCACCCAAATGCGAGACTGAATAAACTAGTCATTAGCTGATTATTAAACGGGTTTGAATGAGTCCATAAAATGTGAATGAAAGGCTAAAGAGTTCCAAAGCACATAGAGACTACAACTGAAAAGGCTTAGTCTTTAGCCTTGATTTATGGCCTTGATTAAATGGCATCAGGGGCCTGGTGGTGACATACTGCTGATGAAGATCAAAATAACTATAAAGATCTGTATGTCTATCTACAGGCAGCGTTTTGAATGTCCCAATCATAAATTATTAGTTGATTCTGCATTGGAGCCATCAGCCATTAATGGTTATTTGGTGATTTGTTTCTCAACACTATTGACAAATAGATCAAGTAAAAACAATCAAATTACCACAGAATGTCAGTTATATGGTCACTTTAAAATGTACAAATGCAATCCTGGGATTAGAAATAAGTTTTTTTTTTTTTTTCAGTTCTGTGGGACTGAAGGTTTTTACATAGGCTGAGGTTATAAAGTCTGCTGAAAATCACATAGTGTTGTACTTGTTGCTTTACAGTAACGAAAACTAATCTCAAATACAATTATACTGTCATGAGTTTTGTTTTACAGACAGTGATACTATATAGTGCATCCTCAACATTTATTGGATCTCAGGATGAGAGTAATCTATCGATTACTTGTTCAAGGTTTATAGATGTTTTGGTTATAATAAAAATTAAAAGTTCACAGTGAACCACAAAAAAATACAGCATTTATTTTTGTTTAGGGATGCCAAATAATTGTAATTGTGAAATACACATATTTTCTTCAGTGATATTTTTGCCTTCAATTAAATGCTTATGAATTAAATGTTACATTTTCAGTTTATGTAGTGTGAGATTTTGTAACTGCAATAAAAGAGGACTTTTCACATATCTTCACCAGGGGAGCCCATAAATGCGGACTGCACTGTTTTACATCTGCTCTCATGCTGGGGAATGCACTAAAATGTCATCCAAATGGTTTGCTTTAAGCATAACAAGCTAAAAGACTAACAAAAACAAATCCTTATCCTTGTCAGGGTCCACTGAAGACTGACATTATCAAAGCACTGGATAAAGATGTAAAGGAAATAAATTTGTCTGCATTTATATATAGCCCAGCTGCATGCAAAGCCTCCCATGATTCAAAAATGCTTATTGACCTAACGGGTGTGACGGTGGTGACTTCCTGTTGTGATGCTTCTCGATCCCCTGAGATGACTATGTCTCAGACAGTCTCAAAGAAAACAAGATGGTAATCCTTGACTCAAAATATTAGTCGAAGGAAGAGATTATAAGAGGAAGTTATTTCAAAATTAATTTCTTTTTTAATATGGTATCCACAAGCCTGGTGTGTGAAGGAAGAACAGATTTGTATATTTATCTGCGGATATGGGTTTTGGCTTGTAGGAAAGGCAAACAGTCATGTGTGAGTTAATATCTGAAAAGCAGGGAAAACCAGTTTTGACATTTCTGTCAGCTTGTGACCCACTACTCAGAGGACTGACCCAGCCCATCAACAAAATGTCACCAAAGACAAATCAAAAAACAAAAGCAATGAACCCTCATTTGAATAAGGATGGTATGGCAGTGGTGGCAGATAGAGAAGTCTATAAGATGATGTTTGAGAGATTTCTATTCTGTCTGAACCTGATGTCAAAATGCCATGAGAGGTGTCCCCCTGCCAGGTCAGTATGCCTCCAAGGTCGAGGCTTTTGCCCCGGCCTGAGCTGCAGGCCACACTGACTCGAGAATGGGCCTAGCACTGCTGTCAAGCACTCATCATGTGAAACTGTGGGGCTGAGCCACTAGAAGAGGGTTAAACTGATTAGCAATGCACTTGTGTTCAGTGGGTCACAGTTTGAAGAACAAAAGTGACATTATAGGATCTATATTTTCCCTTGATTCCCTAAAACCATCACTTCTCTTATCATACAAAGGTCTGCTCAAGATCTCTGACAGATAGGTGCCATTTTTCTATTCAGTTTGGCCTTTTCTTTCCTTTCTCTGTGAATATCGCAAGCCCCCTTCACCCTGAGCCCAGTACTCAGAATCTTAACCCCATGTCTTCCCCCTGTCAATACATGAACTCTTCTTTTCACTTTTAATTCACACTTTTTGGCTCACACTCAAACCTCTGCTCTGTCTTTCAGTTTCCTTCTCGCTTTCACCCACACTCATCTCTGGGAAATGTAGATCTTTTCCTGACAAGTTCTTCGAGAAGCAAAGCCTCTGGAGATCATCTGCCGAGCTCTGCCAAAAAAATGCGTGGGAATAGCCTGGATGGGAAGGGGAAGGGATTTTTAATTGTTTTTTTTTTCTTTTCTTTTTCTAGAAATAGTGTCTGTGATTGTTCCGTTGCTGTATTTACCTAACCGTGAATAAAGATTCAAAATGTGGGTGGTAATGACTATTTGTTTAGGAGCCCCAATATGTAGTTCTAGTGCTGTTTAGAAATGTTTTCCATGTGACATAAATTATGCATATTAAGTCTATGCTGCATGATATAAATCAAGTTACTTTGAAGAGTGAAAATTGCAATATGTGCTCCCTGTTTTCATACACTCAGTAACCTGACTGCATCAACAGCTGGAAAAACAAGGGCTAGCATTTTGGTGTTCATTAGGAGCTCACTCAGATGGTTTCCGGACTGGAGGCATTTGGGAGTTCAGCTCTGAGGAACAAGTTTGGGAAGTATCAAAAATAAAGGAACAACAACAGAAACATAGACTCTGTTATCTCAAAAGGGTCAATTGTGAAGTTCTGCAAGCATTTCATTCATAGTATTTTTTTCCAAAGTGTTGCAAATTAATTTTTGCAATCAATTTTAAATCCACTCATTTTGATTTAACACAACAGTTGAGTTGAGTAATGGGTTTGACGTAGTGTACTGGGTTAGGTTTCCAACCAAAAATGGTTAAATTGATCAGTGTCTTACCTTAGGGCAACCAAAGAACAGGTTTTAAATAACACATATGCTGGATTACTACACAAGTATTATCTGGATTAGAATTAATCATTTAGTTTTAATTAAATTTTTCATTTGAAGTAATCATTAAATAAAAAATGACAGTTTAATGGCCAACGATACCAACCTTCAGTGAATTTATTTGCTCTCTAATATGAAATACCATCATCACCAAAACCCCCTGACGAAACAGTTTTATCAATCTCTAGTTTAACATTTTATTATTTCCCATTTTATCCAATAAAAAATTTAAGTGAAGCATTGCATAACTCAACACTGTGATCTGTGAAGATTGGTGAGGCTCTTTTGGAACTCAACAAACTGGTTTGTTGAGTTCATTCAAAATTACTGTTTCATCTGCTATTTGAAGAGCACTTGGTTAAGCAAATAACCCAGTAAGTTTTTGTATGCATGTTAATAAACCCATGAAAAAGGTCAAAGAATAAAATCTATTAAAATATACTACACTGTGATGACTGCAAAAGATTTTGAGTTCAGTGTTACCAATCTATCATTCAAAGTCTTTATTTTTTCCCTAGTTTATTTCACATAAAATCTAGATATCTTTGCAAATGTATGGTGAACTGGAAATTAAAAGTATAAAATAAGTATCACAATTTCTTTTTAGATGCATCATATATTTAAAAAAAATGTGAAACTATAACTACAAAAAAATGTCCACAGAAATCACAAACATCATATATTTCTGGCTAGCAGCAAAAGTTCCATCTGTGGGCAACATTTTTGACAGTTGCTTCGTGATGTGAGTTACCGTCTTTGCTCTGTGATGGACATAAGAATGTCTCTATTGTTTAAACACAATGAGCCTCTGTTCTCAGAGCAGATACGCATAACAAAGTAAAAGTAGGGGGCCGTCAAAGTTTAAAAACTGGAATTGTCTAAGCAGCTCTATTTGCATATTAGCCACTAACACAAGGGGACCAGATAAATAAGTTTTAATTTTGCTTCTGTTATGTGACATTATTCCAATTTCTGATACCATGGTTTGATACAGTAGAATGTTCATGTACTTGTTTTTTGGTTGTAAAGTGATTTAAATTGTATCATCTGTATTATTTAATTCAGCAAATCACCAGCAAATATGGGATAATACATCTTTAGTAATTTGCTTTACAACCTTAATGATACAAGCAAATTTGCAATCAGCTGCATTGAGTCTATTCTCACTAAAACAATGGGGGGGTTACAAGACTGTGCATTAACTTGTGCATCCTATGGCTGTCTGTGTTGGAGGAATAGAAAAGGAACTGAGAGTCCACATATGGACAGTGGCATGCTGGAGGCTGTAGAGGTCCAAATCAGGGCCTGGGACTTGAATCGCTACTCCACAGGAAACGCCTGGTTTGTTTAGCTGGTTGTGATTTCGAGTGGCAGTAGGGGGTGTTGCCTGATCATATGAAACACAATGGGGCATACTTTCTGAACACGACTATTAGGCAATAATGATGTGGCTCGAGTCCAAAGCCATTTGCTGTCCGTGTCTGCAAATTAAGATATACCCTCTATGTATTAATCAAATCAGAGTCTCCGTGTGAGGGCAGTGAGTGAGTAAGCAAACGTGTCCGAGTAATCTTTGCATGCTTCGAATGGCAAAAAAAAGGTTTTATAGTCTCAACCAGTAAAGAGAAGAGGAAGTTGTAATAAAAGCTCTAGCTTAAAATTGCTCCCATTAATGAACAGCCCAGTTTAAGGATTTTTGTACTCTTTGTAACAAAGTCCCCATTCCTTATCCTAGAACTTTAGCATCCCCCGCCCAACTTGCACCGTAATAATGTCCCCTGTGTATAGTCCTATAAACATTTGGCTAAATGCTCTATTAACATATTGAACAAACAGAAAAAAACAAAGAAACCCAGGAGTATCCTATTTCAGGAATAAAAACAGTCTAATTTTCTCCTGTAACCGACTCCATGAAAAGGAGCTACATGAGAGAAAGGACTCAAGCGTTGGGATTTAGAATGCTGAGCAAGATAGATTCTTCCAAATTCTAATTGGAGAACAGTTGATTTAATTGGTATCCATTTGGCTGACAAAAGAAAGCAAGGGTAGTGGGCAGGCAGGAATGCCTCTGGGGCTGATGTGAACATGAAGTGGCTCTGCTCAACGCTCGGGGACGGATCACTTCCAAAGACAAACCGTGGGAGCTGGCAGGACAGATTGCAGTGGGAGGGAAGGAGGGAAAGCGGGTGGGTTGGAGGGTTTAAATTCATGGTGGAGCGAGAAGCTTTCAATGGAGAGGTATCTTTATTTGAAGAGGGAAGCGTTTTAGACGCAAAACTAAACTCCCACTCCGGGCAGTATAGTGTGTAATGTGACTCTGACCCTGAGATGAGAGAGGTGGATAGGGTTCAGCGGTTCTCATAAATGCAGGCTTTGGTGATAGACGAGCAAAACAAACAACCTTCAGAGAACACATGACAATATTTAAAAGAGTTATTAAAAATTGAAAAGCATGCATATGGTTCCTAAAAATCTCTGATAAAACCCCTGTAGCCTTTTCAAATTAAACAAATCAGCAACATTATGTTTTCGGAATGTTTGAAGGTCAGTCAATAATAATCTCTTCACAGATGTTGTAGTGGCAGCAAGCAAAGGACAAGGCTGGTTATCACATCCTCCTATCAGAAGCAGTGTTTCTGTGTTGTTTTTTTTGTTAATCACAAAGCTCTCTGTCCGTGCAGAAGCTCTTGTTGTGTGCGTGTGAAAAATGCATCAGTGATGTGTTGTGCTGTAGCTTGCTGTAGCAGAACAGAGGGGGAACCCAGGTGTTGGAGTGTTTTTACTGCCTCTGTAGAAAGGAAGGGTGGGAGAGCGAGGGCAGATGACCTGGAGGGGGTTCAGAGGCAGGGGCCGTGCTTGGTAGACCTTCACAGGCTGCCTCAGGGGGATACAGCCACTGCTTATCTCTTCCTACACTTTTACTTCTTTTTTATCCTCTTCCACTGCTTTCATTTCCCTTTCCTCTCAGTGCAGGAGGACGAGTACTTCGGCTTTATTTCCTACCAGCGCCAAGCCATTGTGTTATCTGCTGACAAGCATTTTCTATCGGTGGATATGAGCCTTTCTTTTTTGTTTACTGCAAATATTTGAGTCTGGCTAGATTCTAAATCTTGGAAGAACGATGGGATTAGCATTTCTTTAATTATTTACTGAGCATGCAAGCACGCACCCACATCTTTTAAGCAGTAGTGTCATGAAGAGGTTAAAGGGATAGTTCAGATTTTTTAAAATTGAGATTCTTTGAAGTTGTCATTAGTAATAATTCCCTTACTTGCTAGAGAAAGACGAGTGTATAGAAAAGTGAGAAAATCCTCAGAAAGGTGAAAAGCTAAAAGTTAGTGTGGTTTCACTGATTTTAGCAATTCCAAACTATTTTTTTTTCTGATTTTTAAGGGCATGTGACGCTATTGTGACATAAGCATTTAAAATGGCACATCCTTTAAGTTTTTCACAGTCTGAAAGGTATTTGGAAATTATCCTGGTGAGCTGGCATTCAGCTCACCAGGATGAAATAGCAGTGAGTTCCCACCAATAAAATTTTGCACAGTAACACTGACATTGTTTGGGTAGGAAAATATAAAAAAAAATCATAATGCCAGTCTCTTGGGAAAGTATAGACAGCCGATATCCTCAAATATAGAGTTCTATCCCATGAATAAAGAAAGACTGGAATAATCTTAAAATTTTTTTGTCAGGTTTCCATTTGAAAACTAATGTGGAATATGGTGCTTTTCCAGGTCTTGTAGTTATTTGGAAATTACTAAATCAGCCACAGCTGACCAGAAAAATTTATGTTGCCTGTGCCAGTTGTGCAATGTTACCCAGCAAACTCATTTACATAATTTTACACTACTTTTTTTTTTTACTTTTTTTACACTACATCTGCTTAGGGTTAGTGTTAGGGTCAGCATTGACAGGTCTGCTGTCTTCAGCAATTATAAATAGGCATCTGCACACTCATATTTACATTAGAAGCAGTAGTTTGTCATCACCTTTACATAGCAGTTGTAACAGAAGTGAATCTATTGGGATAATTTCCAAACAACAAGACCTGAAAAGCATCATCTGCGAAATAGAAAGAAGTAGAAGGGCATCACACAATCGAAAGAAGAGGTCACTCCACTTCTGGTGGGTTTGCGAAAGTGATGACGATTAAAGTTGTTCTGCACCAATATGGACACTTTTAGTCAGACTTCTTTTAAAAGACTAAAACAGTAGATCTGTCTGACTAGCTGTTGGCCTTTCACCTGTCTGAGGAGTTCTAGTTAAGAAAACTTTTAATAACTTCACAGAACTTTTTTCTCAAATAAATCAAACTATTCCTCAAACATGAGATCTCTTTTTCTTAAATGCAGTTTAAAAACATTGTTCCAGTGGCTCTTTACCTGCAGGGACTACAGTAGGTTTTAATCCCTCTCACAGAATATGATGGCCCTGCCCTCACCTTGCCCACCACTTAAAGAAGCAATCTTTCAAATAGTCCCCCTAAAACCTATGTGAATGTTCGTCCGTTCAGAGGAGAGTGCAGTATGCTGATGGAGAATTGGCCCATTCCTGATGTAAATGAAGAGATGCATATCAGTGTTAATCCATTGCTTTGTAGTCACAGCCATACCCAAAGTCTGTCTAATTTCCTTCACACTCCCTTTTGCAGCCAGAAGTGTATCGATCGGCAGTAATTGAAGTGTACTTGATAATCCGTAAGGCAACAGGGGAGAGGGAGACCCTCAACTCTCACATCGATGCACACAGAATGGGGCTGTGGGGTTGTGTGTGTGTGTGTTTCAGCGTGAATGTGTGGTACAAGAAGGGGGCTCTCTAATGTATGGGCGGGTAGGGCAACACCCCCCCTCATGGCTTCTTCTCAGCTGATTAAACTCATTGAGACCCAGACAAGTGGAACAAATAGATATAAAGGTTTGCCTGGCAGCTTACAGCCATTCAGATTTCTTCATTGAAACGGCGAGCAGCACATCCACATAGCTTGCTTTATGCTAACATTAAGACAGTGAAGTGGCTGTTTTTGAAATGAACCGCACATTACAGAGTCTGCTCACTAAGACATCTCAGGTAGAAACTTTATGAGCATGAATAGTCACATCTGCTTTTGGGGAAATTTAATGTGCATTACACAATCAGCTGTAATGGTAATGATTTCTCTTTAAACACAACAACCAGCTAAAAGCTCTGCACTGACTAGTCATCCATTTCATTATGCATGCAACTGTTTCTTTTTTACAAAAAAAAAACATTTATGATGACAACTCATATTGTCTTTGCAATTAGTGGACTTGCAATTTTCATCAGTGTAGTTTAAGAGATTGCCATAAAGGATGGCGACTTATAGTAATGTAGCTGTTGAGCAGGTTCATCACAATGATGTAAAGGGTCACTTAAAAATTTGCAGTTTAGGTAAAAGAAAAGTACAATGACAGTAACTAATATTTTATGTGCTGCATTCAGTTCCTGAGTGCTCTGCTGTATTGGTTTTAAGAATTTCCACCCATCATCATTCTTTATCTGCAGAGCAGGAAATACCACATTAAAAATAATGAAACAGACAGAAAGACAAGCAAACTGAAACTGCCTCAGGAAGAAAACATACAGTGTAATTATATGTGCAAAAAAAAAAAATACTTTTTTTCAGCATCGCTTGGAAAACAAGTACTGGAAGACAAATTAGTTCATAGCCGCCATAAATGAGCAACTGCACTCGGTCCCTTAAGTATGTCTTTCTTTTGTTTTCAGTTTTTCTCATTTCAACTATATTTTTTTTCTACCAATACGTATACATTGCACACTTTTTGGGCCTTTGGACAAAAACTTTACAAATCTGAACTTCTCTGCTCCGACTGCCTCACCTACTCGATGCCTAACAAATGCAAACACACACACACATGGGCAGAGGGAGTGAAATCTTTCACAGTGTCTCACCCTGCAGAGAAAATAAGAAATAACCATAACTCCTTCCACTGCCAGCCTGCCCTGTATGACCCCTGTTTTAAGTGGGTTGCAGGTAATTGCTGAGGCGGTGTTACCCATCAGCCTACAAGTCCATGTGTGCCTTATGTGTCATCTCTATTTATTATATTCTGCACGCTCCCTGGGCCTTGGTAATCAATTTCACAAGGATACAGGGCTGATATCAGCTGCCGTGCACATTATGAGGCGAGCCCTCCTCTTATCAAGTGCAGAATTGCCGACTAGAGGTCATGAGCAGATAAACAGGGATGTAACACTACTCCCCCACTCACCTGCCCCCCGGTGAACACAAAGGTGGGAAGGTGATGTTGTGAGGGAGGTACAAAGAACAAAACACCCGCCAAGGAAAAGGTTGCGACCCTTGTAAGGTGCCTCTTGTTACGCCCGACCTTCAGAATTTCATCATCAGTGGCTCTGTCTGCTTAATAATTCGTGTCTCTCTCTCTCTCTTACTTTCTCTCTTTCTTGAGTCAGCGTATGTGAGGTTCGCTCTTGTTTGTGTGCGGTGGGGTTATGAGGCCTGCAGACATCCTCTCTCTGATTATCTCTGAGCACTCTTTGCAGACCTGTATAGACCAACCACAACTCCATCAATCATTTGCCCTGCTGTCTTTCTCCACATGCTGACCCATTTCCACCTTGCCACCACTGTACTAACATTATCTAAACCTGAGTGTGTGCACATTTCTTAAAACAAATGAGAAAATTGTTTCTCTGAATTTTTGGTGTGTAAAAATTAAAAATGTAATGTTTCAAGAGCAGAAACATGATTGATTGGAGTTTTTTTTTTATTGTTTTCTGTGTCAAGTCTTTATTGTTGCTGAGGTGAAGT
Source organism: Girardinus metallicus (assembly GCA_903067095.1). NCBI lineage: Eukaryota > Metazoa > Chordata > Actinopteri > Cyprinodontiformes > Poeciliidae > Girardinus > Girardinus metallicus. The sequence continues at coordinate 68,279 of CAEGAE010014931.1, read as the reverse complement.
ACTGGGCAGCTGGGCTTTGTGACACAGCTTTGAATCAATGTTTGAACATGCCATTGGCTCTAAAGGAAGCATGTCAAGCTAAGAAAGTGTTTACAGGGATTATTTGTGGTCACTGAACAAGTCTTGCAGGAGTAGAAATGCCATGCAGTTGCATCAGGCTTTGTAAACATTAATTATGAGTCCATTTTTGTTTATCTGTCCCCAGACCCCACACAAGCAGCTGAGCATATTTGGCAAGCGGATTGGATCTACATGTCACTATATATTGGTAATATGCCTAATCTACCAACCTTGTGTATTTGACGGAAGATGTTAAAGGCTAAACAGGTCAGAGAGTGTGATTTATGTGTATCTGATTCCTGGCTTTTTCTTGTTCTTTTTTGGTTTTGCATGTACAAAGTTTTACTCTGGTCACCTGCCTTTTGTTGTAGGCATGCGTTGGTTAGAATCCCTTGTCCTGTCCTGGATCCACAGCTGACCTTGTGCAGCTTTTCCAGGCCAAAGACTTGATGAGTGTTTTTTTTAGCCCATCCCCCTTCATCCCTCGGCATGTGTGCCGCACATCCGTTCTGTCATTAAACCTTTCACCCGTGGCTTTTGGACCTAACCATATGGTGCAGCTAGTGGAGTGTTGCAGAAAAGGCACGGCTTTGGTCATAATCTAATGAATCTTTCTCAGAAAAAGTGGGTTTTCAGTGATGACCATGACAATGTGGTCACTAATCTGCACTGTCTTTAAGCAAACTCACACTACAGAAGGAAAAAAATTTAGATATCTAAGTGCAAGCACTTTTAAATGGGTTTCTGTTTGAAAGTACTTTAAATAATACCTGCAGTGAAGACCTGCCATAGCATCTTTATTTTTGCATGAATTCAGACAGGGTGGACCCAAAGGGTTGAAACTAATGACCAAAAACACACACTTTTAAAGTCTGTACCAAACTCTAAATAGATTCCACCATTTTCATGAGGTGAGGTGGTTATTTCCATAGAAACTGATGATTATCCATCCATTGTCTGTACCTACATATTCTTCATCAGATATATGTGTGGTACACTCAGGACATGTCGGTAGGCTGATTAGAGTTTAAACAGAAAATGGACATCGAAATGTGGACGGAAATCTAAAGCTTAGATACAAGTCACAGAAATAAAGGTGCAGGCTCGACTTGTAATATAGGTCTGCTAGTTTAAGTCTGAGAAGTATTAGAATCAATTTCTCTTGCAATCGGGACTAAAATGAAACAAGTATTGGTAGAAAATGATTAGTGTTTCACAGTTTATCATGATAACACTACACACAATACCTATGGGTATGTTTCTTGACACTAAAAGCTAGTAGAATGAGTCAGTGGCTGTTTCTAAGTTTATTTTAAAGTGCTAGTTGAGCATCGAGTACAGTAAGTAAACCACATACCGTAGTTCTGACAGATTTTCATATATTTTATTATGAAAGGCAGCATTTAATTAAGTAATTTGAGACATTTTTGGACAGTGGACTAACAACCTGAGTATGTTTGGTGTAATATGTTTTTCTGTATTAAATGACCTTGGATCATTTCAAGCAAAAATAATTGTGACTTACCTCCAATATATTGTACTCTCAGTAATAAACTTAACTAGTAGAAGGAAACTTCTGTTTGTTCAAAATAAATTAAGTTTGTTTCATTCCTTTAGTAATTAAACATCAACTATTGGTAAAATATTTTTTCTAGTTTTTATTGAACATAAATACACATTTATGTTCAATAAATGTGCATTTATTGAACATAAATTAATAGTATAACTTAATAATTTGCAAAATAATTCCCAACATTTAACAATTTTTACACATTAAATTAGAGATCATGAATGAGGTAAAGATGTTAAATGTTAAGTTGAATAAGATTTTGCAAAATTGATAAATGTTGCACTTACAACAAAGCTGTCAGGGAATTGTTTCAGGATTACTTGATTCTTCCTATCCAATGGAAGAACATACATTACAGTAATTAGACACTTGAAAATTTACTTAGAGAAGGCGCTGCATCACTAATGATCTTAAATTGGTGTAAAAATATTTTAGCGCTTTAAGCCGGTGTCGTTTCATTAACTTGTACACTGCTTTCATTTTCTATCAGGCAATTACTCTGACCAGAATCAGGTTCTCTTTTCAGTACAAGTTTCACACAGGAAGATCCCTGATGGGGCACCACTTCCTACCTCCATTTTCCATGTAAATAATCATTGCCTACTGTGTAAATAACCACTTAAAGCAAACTTGACAACAGTTTAGGGGTTATAGCATTTGCATTAGATTGAAGCTATTTTGAGACAGTAAAAGTCTACTTTAGTCTTGATCCCTCCGTAAGAGCTGGTTTATGTCATGTTCTCGGAGCAAAAATCTAAATTTAAATTAAATAAAAACATTCAGAGAATTATTCATTCCAGTTAAAATACCAACATTACATTTTAATGGGAACTCACAAAAAATATGAAGCTATGGCTTAAGTAAAACAACATAAGAAGTTAACTTGCTTTTCTTATATCATTAAACATAGCATATGTTTTCTGCATTTTCAAATATGCGCATGTAATGACTGAATGTATATTGTCACAGAAACCACTAAACCACAACAAAATTAAACACTGAACAAGTTAAAAACCTTGGTACCTTGCACAAGATAAAAGGTTGCCCCTGGCGTTCTTAAAGGCATGTTCAATAGTAGGACGAACAATAGTTGCCAGTTTCACAGTTAAGACATGACCAGTTGTCTGGCAACATGTTTAGTATGCAGCAAGCAGAGCGTATCACACACAAAGATTGAAGAGATTTTCTGTGGCTCACACAGCCCTAAAGAAGCTATCAATTCCCTGACGTAAAAGACTGAAAGGATATGGCTGATTTTCAGGCAATGTTATCTCTATCCATCTACCAAGATGAAAGCAAGAGAGTGAGGTTTGTGGTTGTACGGCCTGGGAGAAAACAGTGTAAATGAAAATCATGTTCTTTATCAAGTTATCATGTGTCAGGGAATTGTTTGTCAATGGGTCTGCAGGGTGTTGGTGAATGTGGACTTTTCTGGACTAACAAAATGTAAAAGTCACATAGCCAGAGCTTGAATTTTATAATTTGCGTGTCTTGCATGTGATATCAAGTTATGTCAGTTATTTTCCGAGTCATATTTTTCTCTTCTTAATAATGTTGTTTATAATAGCCTACTGACCCACAAAAATGGCAGAAAGCCAAATGTGGTCACATATTATAAGCTCATTTCCTCTGTTAATGCATGTAATATCATAGGCAGCTTACAGGGACAGAAATATCCCCTACATCATTTGAAAGTGGTACAATTAATCCATACTCCACAACGCTGCCATGCCAACCCAAATTGTCAAGCTGAAAAAATATATTTCTTTTTCAAAACATTGCTAATGGTTTCATGAGTTGCAAGTTTCAAAGTTCTCTTTCAAAAAGTTCAGGGAGTGCATCCACACATAAAAAAGGAGCACACACTTGCATTTAGTCTAATGGGCCTAGAGGCCCTTTGACTCTCTCATTTAGCTGTTTTATGTGTTTCAGTGTAAGGGGGCAAAGAGTGGGGAACATGGGGCAATAATTTAACCTGAGTGATGTGTGATGCAGATGGGAATTATTAATTTGTATCTGCTTTGCTTCAGTTCTGCCACTTACCGAAGAAAGAGGGGAAAGTGTCATTCTGTTCAATTTTTGTGTTTCTGAAGTCTCTTGTCTTGAGCACAGACCCGTCCAGGGTCGTGAGTGTTAAATGTCAAGCCTTGTAGTGAGCTGTCAAAGAACAAAATAGGCCCGGGATGATTGATGACTGGAGAGCCTGAAACCAAAACCTCCCAATTGCAAATGCTACCTTGCATCAGTTGTCTTAACCCCTCCCCCTCTTCCATCCCTCCCTACTGCTTTCTCACTTCTTATAGATCAGAATAGTGCCAGGGCAGATCCCACATGCATGGTCACACACAGCCACATGCCCACATTTGGATCATCTCTTCACACAGCCTGGAGCTGGATTAGATGTTAGTCCAACCACAAAATGCTTAATCCTATACAGCTAAAGTTAAACATATTACAATGTGCAGATAACTAAACATCTGTATAAACAGGCAGGGGCAAATTGATTGGTACCCCTGGTAGAAATTTATGCTAACCTTAAAATAAATTAATTCTTTCATTGCATTAACATAAAATGGTTTAGAAAATTTAAACCTTTAAATTAAGAATATTTATTCTCTGGCAAAAATAATTCTTAGTTTCAGTTATTGGTGCTCTTGCTATAAATACATTGCACAACCCTGTTTTGACAATATGGCTAACAATTCTTCTGCTATAACATTCCATATAAATGAAATTTTGACCTCTTTGAAGAATCTCTATAGATTGGTCTTGCATTCTCTGATATGTTCTTGTCTGCTGCTCAACCCACAAGTTTTCTTTACGAGTTTACTCTCAAGACTGAGTGGACTGTTGATTTCTGTGTCAATTAGAAATCTTGAATTCTATGTCAATTTGAACATATATGTTCCTCTGTTATCTTGAATAAAGACTAATTGATCATTGATATACTGAATTGGCCTTTAGTTGTCTATGGTGTACCACACATGTGCCCTTGCTTTGCATGGAGTCAGGAATATTGGTGGTTGGGAAAATGACACAATCACACAAAGAATCTGAAAAGGGGATGTAATGTTTTGCTTTCAATTGTCAACATTGCGCCAAGTAGGTATGAAGACAAAGGTGTCACATTTCACAGCTCAAGGCAAAGTTTTAATTAAAAAAATGGTGAGGAAGTGCAAAGTAGATAAGTTATCCATACCTGTTCTCTGCAATGTGATGTGTTTTGGTTCAGTTAACACAAAAGGAAGGCAGCCCACACACCGTCTCTCTGACTCATCTTTGGTAGGGCAGGTGTTTCAATTATCTAATCAATTACCATTCATATAACTAATTATTGCAAAATTAACACCAAGCTTGAAATTTATAATGCAGGAATGCAGAATAACTTTTGTTCAGTTTTGTTCAAATTAGTCATTTTCTACGTATTTTTGAGCATTAAATAAATACTAAAATTAGTGTTTGGATTTTTTTAAAGTTTAATGTGAGATCAGTAAAACATGACTTCATCTCAGGGGGTTTTGCAGTGCTTAATCATGACAGCTAAATGAAGATCATTTTTTTCAGATTTTAAATTGAATTTAAATGCACCTGTGCTTGGCATTATTGCTAGATCCTGACCCATGGATATTGGCTCACTCTATGTGACGGCCTTAAGAAGTGATTGTTTCTGATGAAGATATCACCCTGAACACTGAAATGATCAAAGACTCATGCAATCACAATAGCTCCATTTGTCTGCTGTAACAGGGACACGCATGCTGCATACCGGATGGTTAATCAGAGAGTCCCCTATCATCTTCATCAGGATTGCCTATGGTTTTGAACAATGTCCAAAGGCTAGCACACATTTCTTAATCTGTCCTTCTCCTGCTGCCATTCATTCACCTCACAGATGCTATCTCTTGTCAAAGCAGGGCATATTTAGGAGGTTGAGGAATTATCTTTTTAAACCTTTTGCAAACTAATTACTATTATTGTGTTTGCACAATATAAAGTATAATAAAAATGAACAAGCAGTGATTCTAACATTTGCTTCTACTTCCAGACATATTGGTCTCCTCTCCCCTATTATTAGCAGGCATCATTTCAGCCTCCTGAAGCAGAGAGCAAAGAGGCTGTGAAATCACAGTGTCAGAACAGCTCAGCACCTGCCAATCTGACCTGCAGTGACAGGCCACGCTCCTCATGCCCACATTAATAACACAGATAAACATAAAGCTAAATACCAGGCTATGCTCTGTTAACTTTTATGTGGTTAAGAATGATTGGCTTGTTGCTTCACCACACCAGAGGGATCAAAGTACCCAGGAACAATATCAGAGTCTCTAAATAGGACTTCAGCTCCGTTCACTTTACCTTGCATGCATATATAATTGCTGGTGCTCTCTCAGGGCTGTATATTACCTCTGTGGACGTGTCACACACAATATTGTCTGATATGTACTTAGCTAACCTGGCAGGGCTCTGCAGTGGGACTGTTTGACTAGGCATTCAGCACATAAAGAAAATGTGTTTGAGGCATGGACTTACTATACCTTTGCAACGTGGGATCAATACCTGCCCTTTATAAATGACACTACTTTTCAAATGCAGCATTTGGAAATCTGTTTATGAAGCCCATGATATGTCTTAGAGAGTTTTCAGTCTTTTAAATAAATGAATATGTATTGATTTGTCCCACTCTAATTAGGAATAAAATCTCCTGTGATTAGTGGCACTCTAATGTAGATTAAAACTGAAGTGACTCAGCTTCAGTTTCATCAGTGCTACAACTGCAACGAGATTTGTTTAGCTTAAGAACCCATATCTCACAACTTGACATTTAAAAGGGTGGAATTGGAGGTCGTTAAGAGGCAGGGGATGCGGGCAGACGTCTGCAACTGTTTGTTTACCATACCGCTCATTGGTGTCAGACTTCCTGACATTCTTGTACCTTATCTTCAACATTCTGAAGTCTGCAAGCTGGTGCCAGTGAACACGGGGGTTGCGTGTGGGGTCCGCTTTCATGGCACTGCGTTGCAATCGCACTCTGGGACTGAGTCCAAAAGAGCCGTTCTTGTGCTTTTGAGGAGTCGGGGTCAGCAGAGATTAACCCATGCGATCTGGCAGTGCTGGGAGAAATTTGACTTGAGTCTGGAGCAGAGGTGCTGCAGAGGGCAGTGTAGACCGGAACAGGTTCAGCCCCTGCTTGCTTATCTCGGGGCCCCACTGTCGACAAAACTCGCCTGGTCAAAGAGTGCTGAGGGTGGTGTAAAAAACGTGTTTACAATTTGAGGAGGTCAAGGACTTGAGCACAGATAACTATTAACAGAATAATGCTGCAGTCCTTCAAAGGAGAAGACTGCAGAAGGCCTGGTTTCCCTAGCTAAATTATGTGTGGGAATCCACAAAGAAGAAACATTTTTAAATGTAAAACTTGCAACATGCATGATATCAAATAAAACACCAGAAACTTTCTAAATATGCCACTGTGGTTGTTACTCAGTGTTTAAGCTCATTAAGGCTGTTGCAGTATTTTTCAGATTTTGCACAGACCGATGTATTTAATAGGGTTTTGTGAGAATTGTGTGTGACAGAGCTACAAAAAATAGAGCCTTATTATGAAATAAAATTTAATTAGTGGTATTGTAATAAGGCCAAAGGATATAAATGCACACCACACTGATCAGATTTGTATTTGTATTTTTTTTTAAATAGTGCACTATTTTCCTTCCATTGCATAATTATGCAATACCTTTTGATCATCTGTAAATTAAAACCTCAATATAATATTTTGAAGTTTGCTGTTATTCAAAATGTGAAAAATGCATATGCATATTTTTAGGATCTTGTACATAGTTTGCTTTAAATGACTTATGTTTGGTTATTTTTGTCTTTAAATTAGGAAAAGGCACATTTATTCCTCCACGCAACAAGGTTTTCTTTTTTTTCCCCACATGCGCAAGGAGGATTCATTGAACTTACCTTAATAAATAGGCGACCAAAGTTCATTAATGTTTTTTGCCTCATAAATGAAGAGCAGTTGTTAAGTTGAAAGCAAAAATTGTTAAACTTCTTAAGGCTCCTGATCAGATCAACTTTCCCCAACTTTCCCTCTGTATACATCCAAATTAACATGAGCGACAGGTGCGCTGCTACTAATGTTAGCATAACCACTTTAACAAAGTCTTCTACTTTTTTAAAGTTAAAAAAGTAGAAGACAAAAATTATAGTTATCATGACTGCAAAATTAGGAAATGGTGAACATGAAAAAAGTAATTTATAATTCTTGCTGACTCCATTTTCATCCAAACCTATCTAAATATGATGCCTTCACATTGTTCCATGGGTTAGCAGTTGTTTCCTTACACAATTCTTGCATGAAGATGTATATGTTGCTTGTTTCTATATTTCATGTTAACATGTGTTTTCATCCTAAATAAATATGGCTGCCACTTTCAAAAATGCTTTTTCCCACAGCCAGCAGCACCGCAACACTTTCGGCTTAAAAATTACCGAATCCATCAGCAGCTCTCTTACAGCATAGTTGCATGGCTTGCAGTGTTTAATTTGTTAAAGTGCACTCTGGCCTCTTTTTCTCATCACACTGATAATCTGAAACGGGCTTTGAGCTGACATTGTATTTGAGGATCAGGCTTGCTGTTGACATTTGCACACTCATATCTCCTTGTTTTATTGATAGCATGACTTTATGATCCCTGTGTTGCTAGTTTAATCACGATTCTCTAAAAAAACTGCTCTAAATAAGAGAGGAAGAATTTTTTTTACCATTTGAAGAATCAGGAGCGCAAATCATTATTGGTGTGAGAAAAGATTTGGAGAGGAAAAATATTGCTGAATCTGAAATTAATATGTTTAATTCAGTATAAGTAGGAATTGGAATGAAAACAATACACAACTTTAAAAATTTGACAAAGAAAAGAACTGAAAAATATGTTGCACATTGATAATCAACCCACTTTACTCTAATGACTCTTAAAAGTGTTTGCCCCTTTACAGATTTAATTTTTTTTTCTTTTATTATTAAATTAATTTTAATAACCGTCAATGGTAGCCACAGTAAATACAAAAAGCTATTTTTAATTATCTTTTTTTTACTAGGGTAAAAAGGTATCTAACACAAAGTAGTATAAAAATACAATGTTCCCCTTTGTTAACTAAAACTATCATTCAATCAAATTTACTCTGACTGACCTTTTATCTTACTTTTATTAACCACATCCAACTTTGAATAAAGCCGGACCTACAGAAACAGGCAATCTCCTAAATGGAACCTGTCTGACAACCAAAAACTCTTCAAAAATCGTTAGGTCCCGTTTTAAAAAGGTTCAATAACATATGAAAAACAAAGTCATTGACATAAAGCTGTCTAGGAAGGTTTGCAATGTCATGTTAAGGGTTTGGGATGCTAACTACCAACAATCACATCCACCTATCATAAAGAGAACCATGGCAAACTTTAGCAGGAGGGACTGGCCTACCAAAATTTCTGTAAATGTGCATCAATTACACATCCAGAAGGTCTCAAAAAGATCTAGACCACATAATAAAGCAGTTTAGGTTTCACTTCTCCTAACGTTAGTCAGAGATCATGATTCAATAACAAGAAAGAGGGTGGGAATATGTGAAATGTGAAATTTAAAAGGTGAAAACCAATTGTGACCAAAAAGTACATGAAGAATTGTCTCTCATTTTCCCTGTTGACCGTCAAGATCTTTGGGAAAATATAATACAGACTCAAAATAAACAGATGTGGAACTTGTTGGTCATAAAACTAACCCAGCACGTCAGAAAAAGAACAATATATTAACAGTCAAACATGATGGTAATAGGGCGATGGTGAGGAACAAATCCATCTCTGAAAGGTTCAAAAGAAATAGAAATTAAGGTTGTGGTGTGTTTTAGTATGGACAGCAGTCTAATTAGATGCTCTGACCAAAAACATCAATCGTGCTTGGAAACTCTTTAAGATGGTTGAAGAAAATAGTTCTGCAAAGAAGAGGTGACAACAAAAGCCCCCACCAAGGTGTAAGACTCATTTGCAGTTATTGCATACATGGCAGGTTGTTTTTCCTTGATAAGCTAAATCATCAAATGAAAACTAAATTTGGTGTTCACTCAGGTCATCTATGTTTGATATTAAAATGTGTTTGATGATATTTAATTGTGACAATAAATGAGAAAAGAAAAAAAGTTGCAACAAGGCAAATATTTGCTCACAGCAAAGTGTGTATAGCATTCATTTCATTATTGTGAAATGAATTATTATTTCATTATGTCGAAAATTGTTGGAAAAGTTGACAACTCTCAGCTGTCAAACGTTTATTCATTTAATTTGGGGGGGAAAAAATCAGCAGCAGCAAACACATCAAAAACAGTATTTGAAACTCTTCAATTGGCTTAATTAGTCATTTGTTTTAACAATTTAACAATAGGGTGAAAAAGAATTATGTGAGGAAATCTTTCCCAAACCACCTCACTTTAAGCAACATTTTATTTCTTAGTATTGGCATCTGTAGAAAATAAAAGAAAACCACAGCCAGTGACGTGATTAGCCTAAGCAATGCCTTAATGAGGAGAGAAAGGAAAGTGGCAGTAGCTGGTACTTTAAAGTGTCAAAGTCTTTGTAGCATTGACTAGTTTATGATGCTGATGCCGAGCATCACACTCAATGAGGCTTTTGTCCCAGGCCGAGACCAGGGCAGTGGGAAAACTGCCCACTCTTAGTCGGCAGGCCCATCCATCTTTCCATGAGGCCTTGCAGTCCCCTTTGCACCAAAACTCTTGTGTATTAAAGATCTCGCGGGTTAATGCGCTGGAAAATTGGCTTGCATTTTTATTTGGTGGAAGCCAGCTAAATGAAAGAAAAACAGCTCAAGGAGAGGAGGAAAGAAGGAGAGAGAGAGAGAGAGAGAAAAAAAAAAATATCTGGGGGACTGATTGTAGGAGAGGGACAGGCCATCACGGCTTGTTTCCTTTGACTTCGATAAAGGAGAACCCCGTGTCTGACACGCCAGAGATGATATTGTACTTGGGCCTAAGGATAGCGCCATTCATTTATCTACACAGGTTTTTTTCTGCTGCAGTATTGACCTATGTTCGACGTCTGTAAAAGGACATTAGAGATTACTTCAAACACAGGTTACCAAAAAAAAAAAAAAAACACTGTAGAAATGTGCTTCTGTCTTCACCTCCACATACAAAGACAGCAGTATTCGTTTTTCTGTTTATGGTTTGCTTGTTTAGTTCCCCCATGACAAATTTAGCTTGGAGAGCCTTAGTGACACATGCAGACTGCTGCTGTCGCCCACATTTGTTTTTATGAAGGAGCTCCAGTACAGAACACATCAGCACGATCAATGAGTGTGGAGTGAATGACCTACTGGACACATTTATGGGTGTGGGAGGCTAATTAGGAACCACTTCCCAGGCTTGGAAAGACAAGCCCTCCGAACAGCTGCTGGTCAGCACTGGACTCTGTTCCCTGGGTCAAATAGGTGGCAGCTCGTCACGGACAGTGACACAGCTATAGGTCTAAAGAGGCCAATTTACTTAATGGGTAGCCTGAGGGCTGGGGACTCCCAGTATTTCTTTACTTGGACACTTGTAGATGACAGCGCAAGAGCCAAAATGATCCACTTTATCACCACTGGTCTCATAGTAGAGGCAAATCCAGATCCGATTTGCTACAAAACTGAGAAGAATGTTTGAAAGTGACGTTTGTCAGCTAAAGATTGTTTATTTTAATTTAGTGCTACATTAGCCATTTTAATTTCTAAATGGCCCACAACAGTTTAAGACGGAGACATGTTTTCACAAGGGCTTAATGTCAAACTTAGTCAGTGACATCAGCAATCTTAGCTGTGCAGCGTTTCCTTTTTTTCTTGGTCAGGATTATGCCTCTGAGGGTCAGAATACTTTGGTCCCAGACGTCTCTTAACACACAGTTGTTACAGTAACACAGGCAGGAAATCATGCCTAAATATCACCTCTGACCCCAAGTGTCAGCTGATCCACTGTCAGCTCTTTTGAAATAGACTCTCAACTTCTATAAATTACCAGATTTTCCCACCAAGTCTATCCATTCATTTCGTCTGGCTCCAGCCATTTTCCACCACGGACCTTGTGGTCAGCTAATAGTGATTACACAGTTGCTGAAAATCTGTCCCCTTGGGTTCACTGGGGTCAAAGGGCTCACACTGGGGTCAGCGCCTGTCTTTATGTCTCTTCCCACCAAAGGCTTTGTGATGAATACAGAGCCCCAGGAAACAAAAAGCTTTCAGCAAAGACAAGCAACTTTGCTCAATACATCAGCACCTCCTCTCACCACCAGCTCTCTGGTTAAAAAACACACTTTCTAATAGAGATAATATGAGATTCAAGGGCAGAGAAACAAGATGCAGGAAACATTTAAAGCGAATGAAAAAAATTTATTCAATTGAAATAAAACAAAGAGAAAAGAGTACGGGTATGTAATTAAATTTCCTATTATCACATCCAGCTGAAATCTGCACATTTTGAACTAATCATTTATGTATGTTTCACATCTCTATAATTGTTTTTCCTGTATGTATGTTTACAGTAAGTTTAACACAGCTAAGTTAAGGCATACCTTTCTACCTTTGGAAAGTAAAAGCAGCCTCGTAAAGCCTCACTTCTACGCTTTAGGACAACTTCCCTTCCCTATAGGTGTGTTTGACCCTCTTAAAACTGTATCAGAAAACTAATAACCAACTTGGTCTCTAATCTGCTGCCTTTGTTCTGCTCTCATCTGTAATGTGTTGCAGATTCCAGAGGTGGAAACTGGCAGGGAGATTTTAAGTAAATGGCATCTGGCTAAAGGTCACATTCAGGGGGCCCAGTGGGTGAAAGGTTGAATAACTCCTAGGAAGGTACTGACCAACTCTTTAAAGAGGTTTGTGAACTTCTGCAAGCAACCTATTCTTTACTTTCACCCATCTAATCTTTGAAAATGTAGTTTTTAGTTTTTGCAGTTCCTAGCAAAAATATTCACACTCTCTTCTCACCCTCAACTACAAGTAAAAAGGTTTTATTTGGATTTCATGTTATAGACCAACACAAAGTAGCACAACATAGTTAAGTTGGAGGAGAATTATGCATAGTTTTCAAATTGATGTAAAAACGAAAAATTATATTAATGAAACAATATCCCTTTCTCAATATCTAGTCCATCATTAAAAAATTAAAAGTGAACAGGACAACTGCAAGTTTTCTAAGGCTTTTCAGTGTGATAAGCCACACTGAAAACCTTGCAGGACAGTTAAGAGAAGCAATGAAGAGATTCATAGTAGCTAGAGAGGAACTGAAACATTTCAGGAGGGAGCATCTGTTAGTGACACAAATATTAGTCATACATGAAGAAAACCATAAGAAATTTACTTTACAGTTTGTCACCAGTCATGTTGGGGAAAGAATGTGTAAAAAGGTACTATTTTCAGATGAGAACAAATTTGACTTTTTTTTTTTTTTTTTTGCCAACTTGTTTAATACCACTGGAAGGAGAAAACTAAAGTTGCACATAGAGTCCTGGGTAGCTCAGTTGGTGGAACAGGCCCACCATGTGCAGAGGCTGTGGTTGTCCTAGATTTGGTTCCAGGTCTTGGGCCATTAGCTGAATGTATTCTCATTTTTTCTTCACCCTCATTCCTGTCAAATTACTGTTCATTGAGGGCCTACTGACAAAAAAAAATGCAAGTAAACCTGAAAACACCCATCTTTACTGTGAAACATTTTGATGTAGATGTTATGTTGTTTCATCAGTGTGTTAGGATGGTCCAGTTATCACCAGTCCTAAACCTCAGCCGTTTGAACCCAGACTTCAAAAGTCATATTCACAGATTACTTCAATCTAGTCTGACTCAGCTTGTGCTTTTTTGCAAATAAAAACGGGAAATAACTTCAGTCTTTAAATGTACGAAGGTGATAGAGACATAAACAACAACTTACTCCACAAAGTATTAACTAAGGGGGTTGCAGCCCCTTTTCAGATTTTTAAATGTAAAATAAAAATTAAAAACAATTTTTTATTTTCCTTTCTCAATGATGTACCAATTTCAGTTGATCTATCACATAAAATCACTATAGGAGGCCATAAAGTTTGTGGTTTGTAGTGCATTTCAGTGAGTTATGAAACTTGTGTGCAGCAGAAAGAACTGGCAGTCTTTCATTAAAATAATATTTGATTAAAGTTTTAGGACCTGTCTATATATGCTTTATTGCAATTTTGCTGTTCCTATGCCCTGCCATTTAGTTTTAATATGATGTTGACAAAAAATATAAAATCCAAATGTAATTAATTAAACATTTTACAAAATGTCATTATTGTCTATAGGCTCAAAGTCATTTCATTTCTGTTTGCCCTCTTGCAAGTTTAAACAAAACAATAAAAAAACTGCATAAAACTGTAAATTATTTGCCATATTAATTGTATTCATTTATTTATTTTACAAATGACTGAGCTGTTCCAGGGGTCATTATGTTGTGTGGCGTAGCTGCTGTCGGTTTATTGTTTTTACAGCTTTTAAAAATAAGTGAAGGTAAAGGTTTGCCGACGGGATCACAGTCCCGAGTTCAAACTGCAGGTGTGTAAAATGGAACATGCACTTTTCCTCTAAATTAGGCATCGAGGTCTTGGGGAGAGTGGCCGGGAAATTAGCGGAATAACCGGTTGATTCAAACCAGATGATTGCTTCAGTTGGACACCAGAGAGTTTTCATTAGGTCTCTAATTTACAAGCCTCCCTCTGCATTCCATCCCAGCATCCAGCTGCCCCCAGGTCTTAAAGACCTCCTGTAGCCTTTGCCCTCTGCAGACGTTCCTAACAAAGTCACACACTTTAAAATACACAAGCTGTAAAAGAGAAGTGGTAAACCAGACAAGAATCAATATTTGGATGCAATCTTCACGCGGTTGTGTTATGCATTTTTGCAGACATTATGTCTCTGCTTGACCACTATGCAGTTTATGTTGATAAAGTCATTAAAACTCTTCTGCGGCAGTTTACTGCCGAGGTTGACCTAAAGTGCTTGTAAAGTTTTACACTTGAGCTCTTGTTTCTCAAGGAAAAAAAAACGCACCAGAAGTCTGTTTTTGTTTAATTCACTTTCAGCTATTCCATAAAATTATTAAATTCTGGTTCAGAACTGATGAAATTGATTACAGCTAAGAGAAACAGTGTGTCCTCATTTTTTTTTCTAACCTGTAAGGTTTTGTGGAAGTTTTATACAAGACTTTCCACTTAAATTTTTTTTAACTTACAATAACACCATCAGGGTTGTTCTAATGACTGATGACGTGTGAACTTTCAGCCACCGTTTGGATTTTTTTTTTTCTAAATGAACATGGGTGGGCGCTCCACTGAAACTGTGATGAAGGAGAAATCCATGTACACTTGTGCAAGAGCAATTTATTTTAACTTTAAAGACTTAAAATAGTGTTTTACCTGAAACTATGCTGTTTGTAAATACTGCAGAGGAAGCAGGCAGGCCATGTGCCACTGCTAATGATGTTGTCGAGAGGGGAGGGAAGACTACAGGAGGCCCCATGCTGCTGCTTAACTCTCTCTTAGCTGGCAGGTCATGTGTGATTAAGAGGTTTGTGTTACCTGCAGGCCTGCTGAGGAAGTTTTCCCTGGAGGAGAGTTTGTCCCTTCCACCTAATCTGAAGTGGCCCCGAATGGATGTAGCATCGCTTACCAGTAGTTTTATCATGTTTCTTTGCTCCTCCAGGGAACTCAATGAGGCGTCATATTCAATTTAGAAACCAGACTGGTCATATCAATTAATGCTGGTTGTATGTTTGATCTGACTGGATTTTTCTTTAATAATAATTATCTAAGCGATGGAAATCTCATATACTAAATGTTCAAAGAAAAAAAAAAAAAAGCATTTGAATTACATTACATGCAATGTCTTTATTTGTTCTAAATATTAATTAAAATACAAAGATTATTCATGTAATAACTGTCTCAGAACTGTATCAAAATTTTGTATCCGTCAATGGATTTCAAATGAACATCCAGAAAATGTCCTCCCTGTATGTTTTCCCATTGACCAAGGATAATAAATAGTTTTCAAATTGTCCCTGAAATTGTGTCCAATAGTGATTACAACTGGAATCATGCTGTGTTTGTGAGCACTAGCGTGTGGTTGGCGATGACAAAAGGAGGGACACAGATGAGGCAGAAGTCAGATACAAACTGGTGTGTGGGACAAAGAAAAAGGATCAATATGAGACATTTTTAACCATGAAAGGGTCATGTTTGAACGTTAATAAATGAGCTTTGGTGGGAGGATTATGGTGTTTAGACGTTGGTGGTAAGAAAACAGGCTTAGATCCATATGCAGAGCAACAGCAGCCCCGATTCTTAAATCTGACTCACGATCAATTTGAACGGATGTGTGACTGAATTTAAATTATTTTTTTTGTAAAGTGCCATTAAGACATTTGTTGTGATCTGGCACTATATAAGTAAACTGAATTGAATTGACTTCTGGCTATCAGTTTAGTAAGTTCAGGTTCAGCCTCTGAACCATTCATGTAAATGCAACCGTAAAATGATTCACTCATTTCAAAATAAATCTCCTTCCATTTATGGAAAATCACCATTTATATATGTATAAATAGTGAGTGTTTGAAGTAAAAAAAATCAGTGATTAATTCTTAAATCTTTATTACCCTCAAAGATAGAGAAACATAAAACTAAGAGGAGACGTAATGACACAAATTACACAGAAAAATCTGTTAAAACAGTGCTTTGCAAAATCAGACATAGAATTTACTTGAAATTATTAAGTATTTCATTTTTGTTTCGTACTAAACATGATTAAAAATAGACCAAATAACAACACACTTCTAAGAGTAAATATCCATACATATCTGAAAAAAAGTGTAGTAAAATTGTAGACCGGCTATTAGCAATAGTTGCCCATTCTTCTTGATCCTTTATTCTTCAAAACTGAATTCTTGAGGGACTGGTATAAACCGACTACTTTTTAAAACTCTCTAAGTAACCACACTTCAAAACTTTCAAGCAATGTATTTTCTTTCAATATGCTTTCTCATGCATGACGATTCCACATATTCTAAGATCATAATTGAGTGGAGGAATTTAAATCCCTTATAGTCAAGTTTAAACCCATCTACAAAATTTCTTCAGTTTTATGTTCAGCTATGAATTGCTTCAGTGAAAGAATTTCAGAAGGCATAAAACTCAGCAGTTACTTTCACCCTTCAGCTAAGCCTTCCATACAAACAGCAGAGTACTTGTTGTTCTTCAACTCAAGAGCACCAGGGAGACAGCTAATACTGTCAGCATGTTGAGCTGTTGTGGTGCTTTGAGTGGGAGAGGCAGAACCGGGGGAGCCCCAAACAGGACAGGACTGCAAGTTCCGCCAGCTGCACCCTGTCTTTGAGGAGGGGATGAAGAGCTGCTCATTGAGGTTGGCAAACGCCGCCTCGTAAACTTTCCCCTGTCTCTCCCTTTGATTTTCCTTGGACATCTGCCTGGCCCTCCCATCAGGAATGTGCAGCAGCTGTTTGGTGCAAGTGTCTTCGCCGTGTGAACCCGGGCCTGTGCACGGGTCTTGGCTTAATGAATTGAGCCAATTCAAACTGAGTCGCCTGGGACACCGGGCTCTGGTGCATAACTCTGCTCCCAGGATGACAAGCAAGCTCAGTGAAGGAGGCTGGGAAATGTATATTATAGAGGTTAAACATTTGCCCTCGTACTGTAATTGGCTTAGATTGTCTAGCGACTGGATTTGCAGGGGCAGAACCTGCACCATGCTGTAGTGCAAAAGTTCATCTGAAACTGACACGATTGCGTGGTCCTGCGTGTGTGTGCATGTGTGTGTGTTGGCCTGACAGAGAGAGAATGTGTAAACAAAGTGAAGCATGTGGACACACAGCAGATACACAGTAAAAACACAGGAAAGTGCATGAGGCTAATTTATCTTGTTTAAAAGTGTCTGTTAAACTGCAGCATCTTGTCACTGTGGGTATACAGGTTGTACAACACTGCCAGTAAGAGTTGTGAAAGCCTGAAATGCTATACAATGTGTTTACTATAAATGAAACTAAAAATCAATGTTTAATCAATTGAAGCACTATAAGTGGTTTTGTTATGAGACAGTTATCCTTAATGGACTTTATTAGAAAATTTCTCAGGCCATAATTGAGTCAGTTACACACATCTTTTTGCTCTAAGCCAATAAACCCTTTTACAGTCATGCGACAATAAATGCAGCACAATGCTATGAAAAAAATCAAAACAAAACACAAATGAATAAACACACCCTTACAGAAAAGTACAAGAAATGCACATTTCTCCCTTGTGATGCCATTTTCCACTTGTGATTACAACAAATAGCACAAGTACATCTTATTATAGCAAAATGTGCGACATGTGATTAAAATGTATTAAATTGAGTGGAGAAATTCCATGTGAAACACATGTAGATAAACATTTCCAGTGTGAATTTTTTTTCAAGTGTGTAAACAGTGTTACCCATAGAATATTCACATGTGGAACATTTGCTTAGATGTTACTACACATGTAAAACACATTAGCAAAAACCTTTCTACGGTAAAAACTAACATTGACATATTTATCAATTCTTTGTTTTAAAATCCCATAAATGTAGACGAAGTAATAGTTTTTAGTAATGTCGAAATCAAATTATTTTATTAACTTAGAAAGTAATCATATATCAGTTCTTTCATTACTTTTTTGTGCATTCTGCTCTGTCTTGTCAAACTCCCAGTCAGTTCTGTGCACTCTGAGCAAGGTTTCTTCTTGCTAACAGTGAGTTTTTTCTCCCCACTGTCCCTACTTGCATGCTTACATTGCATAATCTTAAATCTTCATGCCTAATCCAGCCATGTGTATTATTTAGGGCTTCATAAGAATATGACCAGGGGCTCATAAAAATCTGCTTTTCAGACTGTCATAAAGGAATTTTATATGGGTCACATATTTGGAAAGATGTCAGATTTGGTCATTTTTGTCTTCAGTGCAATGGTAGTTACAGATGCTTATTTGTACAGAGAGGACTGTCCTCACAATCCCAGTGGTTTTATGAGTAATGGTTGTGGCTTAGCAAAAGAAGTATAGTGCTTCAGGTTGTAAGATTCATTCTTGATCTGTATATGAATATGTGAGTGTTTGTGAATGCCACAGCATGAAATAGATTTGTTTATCTAAAGTGCTTTGAGTGGCTTCATTAGAAATGCATGACAGGAGTAATTTTTTTGCATTTAATTGTATTGGTTTCACTTGTGTGTCATTTTGGGCTTTTCCATGCAATCCCACTGGTATTATTTAGAATTCCTCATGTTCTTCACAAATTATTCTATCAACATGTACCAAAATGTCATTTCCTATTTTAAAAAACATATGTTTTATTAAAGTCTGAAACATAATTTAAACATAGGAAATTCTACATGTGCTTCATCACATGTTATGACATTACATTTTGCATGGGAAATTCATGTGCTTTGCTTTTCTAAGTGTATGTCAAAATAGAGGTTCAAACACAAGTAATGTTCACCCAGACTTAACTCCAGATAATGTTAATGTGGGGGTGCTTGTGTGTTCGAAATATGAGATTAAGAAGATTAATTGGGAAAAACAGTGCTAAGAAATCACCATGATTGTAAAGCCAGCAAGTTTTAGGCATTTTCCTACTGCTGTTCTGAAACTGAAAAGCCTTTCTTCCTGACAACTTTTAAAAGATTCATTTAATTGCCTAGTTTAAAGTGTTTTTTCAAGGAAATGTGTCTAAATACTGTTGAGTCTTCTGTGTTCATTTGTTTTTACTGTTTTTTTTCCCCTTCCTGTGTATTCCTGTGTGACCGTCCACGCATCGCAGTGAGGGGAACTCCATGAGCCATGATGAGTTGTTTAAAGTCTAATCAAAAACTAACAAGTCCCTGGTTATTTGTTTCTGCCTCAATACTTGAGAGTTCCCAGATGTTGTTGAAGGCAGGGAGTAGATTGTTTATACAGCGGTGAATCTCTTCCAAACACACACATTTTATCAGCCTTCGTGGCTATCTATCAAGGGAGGCACAAGTTACAGTTTTTCTGCAGCCAGGCAAGCACAAAAGCCCTTCAGCAGCAAATTACAACTCCCACCCCACCTGCTGAAGCCAGCGTGCTGGCGGCGCAATGTTCAGACGGTAACCTGCCTCCGATCGATCGGTTGTTGTTGCAGCTGTGCTCTGGTTGATGGTTTATTTAAGCAGCTCCACATGCTTGTTGAGGGGAAGGCAGCTGAATACATAAAACAGCTCTCAGAACCACTTTGTGGTCCGGCTAAGAGTAAATGGAATAATAAAAACCAAATGGTTTCATTCCATGTTGTGGGATCATAAATCCAGGAAGTTGCTTTTACCTTTATGGTCCAAAGTGTGCAACATTTTAAGTTTTGTGAGATGGGAATTAATGGTATCCAGGTAGAGCTAGAAAATTGTCATAGTTTCATCTGTTTTAACATCAGTAGTTATATTGAAAGGAATTCCTTGAAACAAATGATGTGAATCAATTTAGGTACCCTAATAACAGTTAATTAGGGACAAGTATTTCAAGAGTTTTTCCAATGAAAATGAAATAGAACTAAAAGAGAACTTTAACAAAATCCACATTGAACTCTAATGTGATTTCAGTCCTCTGTTTAGTCAGCTAGACTTCAAGGTCAAGCCTTGACTCTCTTCAGAGAGGTCAGTGACATCCCATGTCCATTCACACTGTTTCCTTCCCTGCAGCCAGAGGGGAGGATGTATCCCTAACTTCCTGCTGCCATACACACAGACAGGAAATTAGTAATTTGCTGTGCTGTGCCTGACATTTTAACTGTTCAAAGCTATATTCTAAAGGACTGTAATTCTTCAGCTTGTTGATAATCTATGTGTAAACTTTAGGCTGTTTTTTGTGGTATGAATCATTAGCTTAAATAGCATTACCATTGTTGTTGTAATTATTATTTTTTTTATTTTAGTTGACAAGAGCATATATATGTATGCGTCCTTTATTCTAATATTGTCTGCCTGTGGCTACATAAGCCTTGCAATAAATACAGATGCTCTGTGAAGGCCTTGAAGGTCCCCCCGTAGCTCAGGAAACAAGTAACCATGGATGAACTGCAGACATCTACAGCTCAGGTGGAAGAATCTACAGAATCAACATGAAAACTATTAGTCAAGCATTCCACAAATCTGGCCTTTATGGAATAGCGGCCATTGTTAAAAGAATGTAAATTTGCTGTCTGGTGATAGCCATGCAGAAGAAAATAGCAAACAAGTAAAGGTATGATGAGTGGAACAATGATTGATGGAATGAGACTAAAACTGAACCTTGTGCCTTACATCTAAATGCTTTGTGCGGCAGACTACTAACACTATACGGCACCCTCCACCCACTATTGCCATGATGAAAAAGGCTGATGGTGGCATCCTATTGTGGGGAAGGTAACCTTTGGATGGTGCTACATACAGAGAAATGCTGGTAGGAAGTCTGTTAGAGATTGCATAACACTTGAGAAAGGTAATGGTTTATCCTCTGACAGGACAACAAGTAGAGCTAGAACTAGATGGTTTAGATTTTATTCATTTAATCTTTTTTAACAGAAATGAATAAAAGAAATCGGGCTGGGCTCAGTATTACTGCTGTTTTCCAGCAAGTTCCTGTTCTGCAGGACATAAAAACACACAGATGTCCAATATCACATCACATTAATAGACACAAACATTCCAAGTTACAAAATAGAAGAATAACTGCATTTTTACACAGCTAACACCTATTGATGAAAAGGTGTCCAACAAAAGACAATCATAAGTCTTCTTAAAAAGTGCCGATGTTAAGATTTACTTTTTATGTTGTAGAGTGTCATTCCATGCTTTAATATAAACATAGAAAAATAATCTCTAGTCATAACAGTTCTTATAGGTTAGAAGTGGCAAGCGTCCACTAATAACACACCTGGTTGAACGACACTGTGTCTATTTCTTACCACTTCACAATGATGAACTAAATTTGTGGTTGTGTCTTGACAAAATATGAAATGATTTGTGGGGTACCAATATGTTTGATAGACGTTGTAGGGATGAAGACAGTAAACACTGGAATCTCTTCAACAATTCAGCAGTTGCTGATAACACAAATTAGTCCATAACTGAAACTTGTTTTTCACTGAACCAAGAGCAAAGAACATCAATGGCTTATCCTGGCTGAGAAAATTTATTTTCTCCAATATCAAATTGCTTTCGTAACAGTTTGTTTTTATCAGTTGGCTAGACTCAGAGTTCCTTAATTTCCAAAGAGTTCATCTCATCCAGTGTTCAAATTTGGGCCAAGTGTTTTTGGCAAGTTCTTTTCTAAACACACTTCCTAGCAGAATTGCATTTTTTTTAACACTTTGGCATTTGGTCAGGATGATAACCATTTGTTTATTTTTTCAACCTTAAACCACATTAATTAAACATGGCCTCCTCTTCCATATTAATAGAAATTTGATCTAAATAATATACTAGATTTGCGTTACTAACTTAATTGGTATGAAGTCTTTTTTGTAATAAAGGTCTTTTGTGTAAATAATATGCAAACATTATGCAACAGCCATAACAACAAAAACTTTTTGAAGTTAGAAATATAACACTGTGCTAACCTCTCTGTGTCTTCTAACCTCTCATCATGTCTGGTGGAGATATTAAAACCCAAAATTAGAGGAAGGACCACCTAACAAGACAGAAATTTTTATGTTTGTTAATATACTTTCTTTGAAGACTTTTCAGTGCCACCTTTATGTTTTGTTTTTGTTTTTCCTGCTTCATCTTCACAAACAATGCAGACATTTAAATGTTGAATATTGCACCAGCAATTTGCATGTAATCTTCCATGGATGCAGTGGCAGGCCATAAAATTTTTCTAGTGGTGACCAGTTTGGGAACCATTGCTTGCTCAAGGGTGGCCATGGTGGCCCATGAGAACAACCAATGATTTGCCAGGGATGGAAAATGATTGGTCCCATCCACCCCCTGGGTCCACCATGCATGAAAGAATGACATGACAACAGAGCCCAAGGCTCAAGGCAAAGTGAACAAAGCATCTACTTAGGACCCACACACCTTCAGGGTCCTCACACAAATGCATGAATTGTAACACAAATCACAGATCTAGAATATTTTTTTCCTTTTAAAGGAGATAAATTAAAATAATTTAAATTGCTTAGCATTTAAATGTAACATTCAATTGACAAGTTTTATTGGTAAAGTGCAAAGATTACTTACAATAGTTTGACTGTTGTGTTATCAGCAATTATCTGATGCTATGTATTTGATGTATTTATTTTTTCATAAATACATCTCAGCAAATGATAGCCAATGATCAAAGAGCTCGGGCAACTACACTTGGATCCTTAAAATCCTGTATTGAAACTAGTGGTTTTTAACAGAAAAAGGGGCCCCTACGTCATATTCTGCATAAGGCCTCAAATCACTTTGGGCCAGCCCTGCATGATGAACTCGAGTCAACTGTGCATCTCTCTTCTGGATGCCATAGTCAAACAGGGAGATTTAATTTGTCGTACTATTATCCTAGCACCACATAAATGATACCTTCATAGTCCAGGCTTCATGGGACAATTTTTTTTGATCTCCGCTTTTCATCATCAGCTGGCTGGCACTGTAGCACCTGTTCATGTGTTTACAGGTCTATGTCTCAGCTCATAGAGCAGATCTGCTTGACTTGAGTGGAGAAGAGTTAGAGAAGGGATTTTATATGGCGTAGCTTAAGGCACCTTGGTGATACAAAATAATTAGCGTTCTGCATGACTATGAGGCGAGCGCGACAGCTTCTAAACAACCGACCCACTAACCCATCGGCCCACTGGGGAAATCCTCTGTAGCCCCTTTGCCAGTCTGCCTCTGCCTAGGATGTCCTGATCTGTGGTATATTGTTCTAGATACCAGTCCAATTAATTTGAGAAAAGGCTTTTATTGTTAACAACTTCTGGCTCTATACTTCATTAAAATCGTTGTCATCTGTATGTTGAAAACCAAGTGAATTAAATATAAACCCTACATTTTATCAATAGCACATGGTCTACATTGCTATTGTGATTGTTTCCCTTGACGGTGGCAAATATTTTGTGACACGTTTTAATTTCAGAACAAATTTGACATGTTCAGCTGCAGTTTTCAATAATTTTCAATTAATTTTTTTAATTAAAATGTTTCATGTCTTCATTTGAAGCAGTTTGTTGAAGTACTAAAAGAAATAAAACAAAAATAGAAATACCCAAAGTGGTGAAATTCCAGTATCATAGCAGCAAAGTGACTGGCAGTCAAAGCATGCAGATTTCCAATCCTGGGCTAATGCTAAAATGCTTTAAACAACTGGATGCTTAAAATGCTGCTCCTCATAAAATCACACAGCATAAAAATGACATTTCTGGTGTTAAGATCACTAAGGGACTCAGAAAGCAATCATTTAAAATACGCTGCTTTAAATTAGTTAGTAAGTGAATAAAATCAGAGTAAAAATGGGAAACATTTAAATACAGGCTGTTCTTTTCTCTAAATGACAGAATTATGGATTTAAATCCAAATCTTGCATGCATGTCTTTCTTTTTTGTGAGGCACAAAATGTGACTGAAACTAATTGAGGCTGAATGCAGTCTATCAATTTTATGGACTTTAGTATTTTATGGTCAAGTTTACTTACTCTGTTCATCATAACTGTTACTTTTTTACAATCCAAAGAAATTATTTTAGTCATTGAAGCCAAAGAGCTTCAAATGAGTAAAATGAGTACAATCTATTGGTTCTTTCTATGTATGTAGTTTGGAACAATTTGAACTAAATTCTATTTATATTATCATGTTTCTTTTATTTAAACAGTGTTTTTAGATATCTTCCTTTATCTCAGTTTATCAACGGTGTCTTTTAGAATTGTCAGAAAACAACGTGATAAATTTTTTCTAGATTATAAATTCATGCACATTTGCTCATTTTGGTTTATTTAATTCAAGCATTTTTTTTCTTAAACTGCATCTTTTTGGTTTTGTTATGTAAGAATTCCTACTAGTTATTTATAAAATATTAGTTATGGCTTGTCCTAGTTTTTACAGTGTAATCCTGCACCCCTATGTATCTCAACAATTTAAACTCTCATGATTACAATACCTGCATCATGTAAATACATTTTATTTTGAGTTAGTTTCAGTTTTTCAGACATGTCAAATGCAGTTTAAAATGTTTAGTATTTTTCTTATAGACAATATGAAGTTTATTTTCTCCCTGAAGTGGTTGTGAGAAGAAAAATTAAGTCTTTTGTAAAATCCAGGAAATATATAAAATTTTGTTGGATGTAATATAGTTCCTGTTGACAACTGAGGCCATTGGAGGAGCAAATCTGACAATAAGTAAAAAGCAGCCTCTCTGATATGTAGGGTATTTCTGTAAACTCCCAGGGGTTCGAGACTGGCCTAGAAATAACTGAAGGCTGAAAAGTGTTGCTGGAGAGTTGGTTTTATATGCAAAAACAATAGGACGTGTTCACAAGAACAGCTTTTATCAAAGATATTTTGCCTTATATTATCCTGAAAGTGGAATGAAAACAGTGACCTTCATTCTAATATCCAAATAAGCAGATAATAATAGCTACCATTATTTGTAGGTGATGAATCAAACAGCATTGCAACACATAGTCAGGATTGATACAGTGATTAAACTCATTGAGGCAAATAGAATACTTATTGTAACTACTTTTGAACTTTTTCATATTTTTCCAACTACAATTTTAGTTAGATTTTTGAGAAACCAACAGAAGTAGCACCTAATTGCTAAGTGGAAGGAGAATGCACAAGGCTCCACAGCAGCATCAGAGTCAGCGACTCAACAATCTGATCAAGATGTCTAGTTCTGTTCTGTAGAATGCACTGAAACCCTCTGGAGATATCTGTTCAAACGATTCTTCATCAAATGAAATGAAAAACATTATATATATGCATGGTAGTGACTCCATCATAATGTGGAATTTTTCATTGCAAGAGACAATGAAGCTGGTCAGAGCTGACAGAAAGATGGATGAAGATAAACTACGAATACTTGGGCAAAGACTTGCCTTTGAGCAGGACATCAATCCCAAGCTAAAGCAAAACCAATAGTAGGATGAGGAAGATTAAATCCCGATAATAGAATATTCTAGTCAAAATCCAGACACGAATAAACTCTAAAGGCTTTGGCATGACTTGATAATTTATGCACACAAGCAATTTATATCCTATTTGACTGAGCTTGATCAACTTTGAAAAGAATGGGCCAAACTGTCAGTTGTTAGATATGCAAAACTTGTGAAGAAATACCTAAGAAAAAAATGGAGGATGTGACTGCAGCAAAAGATATTAACTTAGTATAAATGAATGCAAATGCACTTTTGATATTAAAAAAATAATTTAAAGTATGTAATATCGTTGCCCTATTCACAGTTGGACACTGTGAATAGGGCAACCACATACATGTTTCTACCTACAACCACATACATCACATGGTGATGTATGTGGTTGCAGTATTACTCAATTGAAAAGAAAATTAAATAAGGGAATGAATGCATCTGCAAGGCACTTTATATTGTATATCAGAGCAATCCCGCTAAAGAATGCCAAACTGATAAGTATTTTTACACCAATTACTGTATAAGGTTATTCAGTTAATTTTTTTGGCAGCTGTACATTAGAATCAAAGACAAAGTAGAAAAACAAAACTTCGCAGAAAGTGAGGTGAAGATATGAAAAATATCCTCAGTATTAGTTGTGTCAAATGGTAACTCTTAATTTCATGTAAGAAAGATAACAATACATTTGCAGTTCTATTTTGCGTGCTAGTATGTTCTTGCATGTCTAGAAGTTTCCTGACCTTTCATTTCCATCTTGTACAGTTGTCACATGTAGCCTGCCCTACCAGTGATTCATTTTCATGCCATGCTTGGAGACAGATATCCCAGGCATCTGACCGGATCCAAATATGATCCGCTCAATTATCTTGACATGTTTAGCACCAAATATAAACAGGCCACAAATATCAGAAGAGGTCACACTGACAGCACTGTAAGTATACATTTACTCAAATGGAAATTCACAAGGATTCTCAGGAAGTCGGTGGAAGGCATGACTGCCTCACTAATATTAACATCTCTGCCAGCTCTCTTTAATCTTTTAGCATTAACTGCTCTTAAAAAACTCTCTCGGCATTTTAATATTATTCCACAACAACAATGGCATCAGTCTTCCTATGGAAAAACTCGAGAAAATCACATTTGGTCTTTTCCCTTCTCCCAGAGTGGCTATTAGCCATAATTTCACTGTCCTCTCTGGGTGTTGTTGTCAGTATTGTTACTTGATTAAATCCCTGTGGCATAAGTGACCAGTATCATTGATTTGCTATCCACATTGCTGCATTGACTTGCCAGGCCACTAGAGGCTTTTTGAAGGCTGCTGATCCTCAATATATATTTGTAACACATTTGTTTTAATTAAGTGTTCACACAGCATGGAAATTGGATACTTGACTAAATGACTGGAACCAATAGTAATGGGACTAATTGCGGTTAGTGTTGCACCCTTTGTGCCCCGCAGATCAATATTTAGAGTAGCTGGGTATTGAGTTCTGAAAAGTAGAAGTAACGAGGTAATTTTAAAGCAGTGTTTTCAGAAATGACCAGTGGGAACTTTTAATCAAGATTTTTTTTTTCCTTTAACAATTGTAAACTATGAAAATACTGTCAGAACAAAACAAATCTCTTTTTATGTAACTATTATAATGAAACTGCAGTTTTAGATGTTTTGTAGTCCAACAAAAGCTTGCGAACAGTTCAAAGCAGCAGTTTTTCAAACTACAAAACTAAATGAAATAAAACACTCTAAGGATTAGAACAATTTAGAAAGCAGACCCCCTTCTCTTCCATTGTGCCTCCACCATGCTGGGGCTATTTCTCTATGCCCAGCATGGGCTCCACTTTGTGGCTTTTAATAACCTACCCCTTCAAGCTTCCACCCCCTGAGACGCTTTTTTTTTTTTTTTACTTGCTTTATTTGTGCCGCTCTGTTTCTACCTACGAGCAGCTGCAACCAGGAGCAAGAAGTGCAGGCAGGAGCGGCAGCAGCAAATTTCTTCCAGTTGCTCAACACGCTAATACTCCCCTTTTCTTTGCAGCTCAAGCATTATATTGCAGTTTCATTGACTGGGAGGTGTTGTGTTGCAGTGGAATCAATAGCTGAGGGGATCCCAGCCCAACGATTAGCTTGTCAGTCAGGCCTCTGCGGTTGAAAGGAGGCGAGGCGGCGTAAATCCCAGAATACCAGGGGCCACCAGCATGGAAAAGCTGGAATGCTGGGAGCCGCCGATCGTGCTGCACCACCTGTTGTAGGAGGCAACATGTGCTGAGTGTATTAACCTTTCTGCTACTGTGGTTTAACCGCTTTCCGCCGTCACTTGTCCTTCTGTACAGTGCTGAGGACATTCACCACACCAGTAAGATTCTAACTAATTAAATTAGCAGTTCATAGTTGTTGTTTTTTTTTTTTTTTATCACAAACCTTTGTATTTATTCAAAGAAACAATTTTTTACCTAATCACTAGCCCATAGTCAGCTGTAGAAGCCTCTGGAAACAAGTTGGTAGTTTCATTTTTATGGAAAGAGGATAAGCATTCGATTGTGCGTTAAGGAAATGAGAATTAAAAAAAATTCTTCAGTACACTATAATTCAGGAGTGAAAAGTATCTCCTGAAAAAAAAAAACATCCCAGACATGTTAGGGGACTTTTCATCGCACTCTTTTTAATTTCATCCCTCCAAATGCCGTAAATCTGAAAATGACTGGCTCATACAAAAAATATGTATCTATTAGCAAACATTTGAGTTTTTTTTTTTTAATATTCAGTCTTTTAAAATAAAGATTCAGTCTCTTTTTTTCATACAAGTTTAGACCTTTATTGCTTTATTCCCGCAAATGTCACTCACTTTACGAGAAAAAGACAAATTTACAAATCGTAAATCTTTGACTTTGTTTTGAATCTTGTCTCTCTTAACATAGGGTTAGAAGCAAGGCAGAACTATACAACTTTTGTCAGATTTCAAGTAATGGAAAAAAAAAAATTCAAAAATGAATCTTACTGAGGACTGCTTATTCAATCAAAAGTACATGGGAAGAGCATGGCACAAGTGTAAACCTAAGATCCATGGTTTCATAGATGTAACTCCTGGAATCCATTTAATGTAGCAGTAACTTTGGGCCAAATATTAAATTATCTTGTAAATGCTGTCTGATAAGTTTGCTAAGTAGGAAATCATAATCTACAGCTTCAAATACACTATTTACTCTTAACTTGTGAAGTAAAGTCTAGTATATTACATGCATTATCCTATTTTTCTGACACAGAGTGCACAAGGACAATTCATCCTGTAAACTGCAGAGGAGAACTAATGAGCCTCCCGCTGGAGGGCGTGCTCTGGTATCAAGGCTGGTGATCAGTTGATCGTCTTCCTTCAGATCAGGGTTTGCAAAAGGCAGCTTAAGTTTTCAGCTTGGACAGAAACTGTCAACCAAGGGTCACTCAGTGAGAAAGCTGGGGCATCAGGCTACAGCACCAGAGGAGGAGTCAAGGGCAGTTGTGGACAGTTTGTTTTGAAAGAGGATGGAAAAGGGTAGGGGTCACTGGAAAAGGATTGAGACCCCATTAGCAGTGTTACACTTACTTCCACTAGCTTAGCCTCTGGCTTAAAGAGCAATTTTGTGGTTGAAAATCACTCTGACCTTAGCCTTCTGAGTTGCAGCAAATTAAAATTATTGATTTGTAGGAGAAATATTATTTATTTATTTCTTGTTCTGTTATATGTAAAGAGTGAGAAGAAGTTCACACTGTAATCTATAAATAACTTGATTTCTTTTAAAGGTAACTGAGTGTGTAGGAGGAATTATTCTTTCCCCAAACTCACTCACAGTTTCACTTCCCAACATCTCTATGGTGAGCCGTTCTTCTTGAACATTGTCTGTCGTATCATAAACAGACACATCAGAAAGTAATGAGCACCACTGTTTGTGCCATTATAGCTACCCCATGTATATGGAAACATAAGCCACAGTAAACTAAAGTGTTTAAATAAAAAAAACAAAAAACTTTTAGTTTTATTGAGAATTAAAATCAAAGAGTTGTGAGTCTGTCGCACCTACCAGGTAAGCATATTTAAGCAAAACACTATTTGTTTTTTTAATATTGTAATTAAATGGAAGGTCAGATTTGAGGATGTAGACCAGTGATGCCCAAAGTCGGTCCTCGAGGGCCGGCATCCTGCATGTTTTAGTTCTCTCCCTGGTTTAACGCACCTAGATCAAATGATGGCTTCTTAGATGGCCTAAGAAGAACATTGACATGCTGAAAAGGTTGTTACTATCACCAAGGAGAGAACTAAAAGATGCAGGATGCCAGCCCTCAAGGACTGACTTTGGGCACCCCTGATGTAGACCCTCAAACTAAAGCATGTTTTGGTTCTCTACCCATACACGTTTCGTATATTTAAATTACAGTGGACTAATGAGACATTTATAATTTTCATGTTTTGTTTTTTTTTGTCCTCGTCCATTTAAAAACAAGTTTTTCAGAAACACATTGAAAGAAATGTTTTCATCCCTACAACAAATATCAGTCTTAGACAGAGGCTTAGATCATACTGTTAGATATGAGAGGCGTGGAATAAAGTGCCCTGATTTGGCCTTTTCAACACTAGACATCTGCTGTTTCTTTTTTTTTTTTTTTTTTTTATCATTTCAAGTTATCCAATCAATGGGCTGAGGAGACCAAAAAATATGTTAGAAAATTGACTTAGCTTAGGTCATTTCCAAACTTATTCTAAACAGAGACTTTAAAAGTCAGGTCTGACTGGTCCATCTGAACAACACTATTCTTTTTTCAACCACATCAAGACATTAGTAGATGTTATTATGTTGACAGGTTTCACTTTTCAAACATTTAGACAGAAGCCAAACCTCTTTCATGTGTTTCCAACAAAATTAAATTAAAAGGTATTACTTATATACATTCCTGCCAACATTTGCCTTGATTTCTGATTTCTTATACATTTCAGTACAGCACATTACCCTGACACACTCAGTTCTGTTAACTGGTAAATGATAGGGTTGTTACTGGGATGATTATGCGACAACAAAAAGTTATTGCTGTGACCAAACGGTTTCCTTCTGTAACTATTTTGTCATAAAATGCATCATCAGTGCTATCAGTATTTGCAGTGTTGTAGTACAACAGGATCTTGCTTCCTGCAGATATGCTGAGTTCCAACTAAAAAATGTGTAATCACTGCTACTGCCTAACCACTATAAAGAGAAGTTTGGTTTTATTCAGCCAAAACATATTTTTTTTCAGACATGATAAGCATTACAATTAGAGTTAAGACAGCAACCACTAGCTAGCACACTGCAATATGACATTATGACAATTTATAATTGTGTGTGGCACACATGGACAGTGTTAATGTATGTTTATGATAGAGTGAGAGACAGAAGCCAATAAAGAGAGGGAAATCCTTTGTAAATAATTTGGCAAGTCCCTCAAGGGTCCTTACCAAAGGATCTGGGAAAATGTTCTGGGTTCCAAGGAGAAAGACCTCTCAAGAGTGAAAACACACTAGTGCTAAGTTATTAGCTCCACTTTGAGCTGTGTATGTGAAACAAGCTCTCACAAGAGCTGGTGAGAATCCCTTTACTCACATTACCCCTCCCCTTGGCTTTGTCTCTTTTTCAGATTCAGACTGGGAGGGTTATTCTCTCCATGTGGATAGGTCCTCGGACCCAATTATCTGGCTACAATGCTCAATTAGCCGTAATCCCTCTTTTGAGGTGATAATAGGGGGGTTTGAGTTTTTAACTTCTGGAAAAAGATGAACCTTTTGGTGAGATTGATGCAAAATGTGTTTCTGCTTTTCTTCAAAAACTCAGCAAATTTTGTTAAAATTCAAAATGCAAAAAGGCATAAGAGCAACTAAGTCAATTAAACTAGATGTGCCTTATTCAGAAGATGAAACAGAAACTTCTACTTAATTTAATTTAATTTATATTTTTGGCTGACCTGCATTTAGATAGAATTGTTCAAGTAAGTTCAAGTAATTGTCTCAAGGCAGGTCATATTCTGTCACTAGGTGCTAGTTTAAAAGGAGCATTAACCTTGTTTACATAATACAAGAGCAATACGGATTGGTGTAGTAAATTTATTGTAATTAAACAGTAGGAGGCCACTTTCTCTTGGCTGCTTGCCTGTGAGCCATATCAACTGGGCCAGTTAACACACAAACACACACGCACACACGCATTCCCATTTATGCCAGCACTAGCACTAGCGCTACATCTGGGGCACCCCTCTTCTTCAGCCAACTAATGACAAATGTTTCTGCTTTACTTTGGCTTATTTCTTGACTAACGAGTTCAAGTATTTGTGAAAAGTAGACTTTAGGAGCTTGAGGTGCCAAAAGCCTAGGAAAATGTCTGCCTCAGTTTTATGATGTGGTAACTAAAAGGCATTAAATGAAGGTGACTGCAAAATAAGCTCAGACATAAAAGAATGAAAGTTTGGTACTGTGTGTGTCATTGCACAGCTACTTAAAGCGAGGCTAATGCTACTCTGTTTATTTGCATGCCAGAAAGTACACATGAAAAAAGTCATTTTCAGGCTTTAATTTTTACAAGTTGCTTTACAAGATAGTTAGCAAGAAAAATGACCCTGCACTAGGCTTTAATTTTCCAAAACGTAGAATATGATTTGCACATGTATGCAAAACATAGTCCATAGTAATCCTCCCTCTGGCCAGAAAAGGTAGATTAAGATTTCCAAATAGTAAATTTCTGACTTTTTTGGTAAAGCCCACAAGATAGTGACAGAATGAGTGCTTCTGATCCCTATCCCTGTCTTTCTGTAACAATGCCTGATCTCATGACAAATTTGATACCAAGTGTTACTCCTCTAAGCTTTGTCACAGGTTCCTCCCGATATAGGTATTACAACTGTCTTTGTTATTCTTGGAGGAGTGGCTCTCAGTTAACCTCATATCAAGAGCTGTAATTTGTGGTTGATGGTGCACTTTGAGATCTGTCTGATCTCTGTGCCTCAGGCTTCGAGGCACGGGACTTGATTAGAGACAGCTACATGTGGGAACCGCAGTGCTAACCGCAGCTTTGAGCAAATGTCAGCCGCATTCATGTCACACGTCTCTTTGCAGAGATATATGGCTACGTGAGAGCCACAGTGGAAGCATCTTATGATGTCTTCTTCTGGATTTCTCTTTGAGAAAGCCAGTAACAGTGCTATATTTAGGAATATAGCACTGTTACTGGTTTTGACTGATGGGATTTAAAAATCATCTTTAGCTTCTGTTCATGTCAACATTTATTCACTTAGTTAAAGATTAATATTCCACAAAGCAGTCATTTTTATTTCATTAAAATCCTAAAAAGTGATACGAGCATTTGTATTTACCCTCTCTCTCTGATACTTTGAAATAAGTCTCAGTAAAAGCAACTGCCCTAATTTCTAAAAACAGCCCACCTAAGAGTCATCTATTACTCATTAGAAAAACAGCTCTAACTGAAACCAAAGCAGAAGTTTGTAGCCTCCATGCAAAACTTTGTGTGTGTGTGTGTGTAGGAAATCTAACAATGCAAATTACTCTACACACACCAGTCTGACAGTGAAAAAAGGTTGCGGTATCATCACACTTTGTAAATATTTTTGTTCAGCAGGAACAGTGAAGCTTATTAGAGTTGTAAAAGACTGTGGCAAAGTTTCACATTCCAGAAGGACAAAAACCCTTAAAAGACAGAGCTACAACAAAATGATTTAGAAATATTTTCACATGTTACAATCTTACAAACTTGTGTTTACAAAAACATAAATCTGACTAATCTTTATGCAAAAAGTAAAGGTTAAAGGATAACCACTTCCAGAAGTGCAAAGCTGACAAAAAAATACCCCTAAAGAATTGAAGCTGTAACTGAAGGAAATGGGGACCACATATACTAAGGTAATCCAGATTTTTTTTATATTTTGTTTTGTGCAAACAATCTAAAAACTCAGATGATTGTAAAAAAAAAAAAATCATCTCTCATTTTGATTTTGCTTTAATATTATAGACTTCTTTGTGCTTGTCGATCATATTGAATCCAAAAATAACCTAAAGTTAAAGATTGTGGCTGTAACAGAACAAAAGGAAACAAGGTCAAGTGATGGATACTTTTGTATGTATCTGCCATGAAATAAGTTCTTAGATCATCATTTCTTGAATAAAAATTGGCATCCAAACAGATATTTCTCATCATGTACAGATATACTGAGATCTGCAAAGCTTTTATTTTGGGGTCATGGCTACTCAAGCTCGCCCTTCACCAACTCTCAGTCCACACTTCACACTACACAGGAGGAGCCGCTGAGGGGGTGAAAAGAAATACAAGCACAATGGGAATAAAACACGGCCACACCTTTCAGCGCCTGTGCTCTTGAGGAATTTGATGAGCGACATTAGCGGTGAACAACTATTTACGCTGCTGCACAGCCATGCCATTGCCTATGGATTCATTAGCCTCATTGTCCCCCCTCCATCCCCTCGCCCTCTCTCTCTCTTTCTGTGTCTCTCATTCTTTCTGCCTCTCTAACACCCTCAAACGCCTCACTCTTTGCCTTTCTTTCTTTCTTTGCTGCCTATAAGAGGTTTTTAAGCCTAGCCAGTGTTTGTAATTAGCTCCCAATGCTGGAATGGAACATGTTGAGGTGGGTGTTAATGGGCTGGCCAGGCCCTTAGTCGCACAGCAGGCTAAGAGCAGAAACAGAAACCAGTCTTTGTTCCTTGGATAGGGAGAAGACAAAACGTGGGCATTAAAGTGTTGAGAAGGGCCTCTGGAAAATATTAAGCGTCATTCATATTTTAAAAGAACACTTGGACTAAAGCACATGGCCTTATAATGACTGCCACCTCTCTATATGAGCTCACCTGGAAACTCTCTGGTGACTTGGTGTGAATAACTTTAGTTTACAGAGTTTAAAAAGCCTTTTCTTTCTTTATATCTATAAAACATATAGACAAAATGAATTCATTTTGTCTTAAACGATGCTCGGTCACATCGTTTAAGTGACCAAGCATTTTGGGGACAATAGCCCAGTTTTGTACACTCACTTCCAAAGCAGAGGAAGTAAAAATTGTAGCTTTTTGTGTTTGGCGTTTCAGGTCAGAGTTCAAACGGACTGGGAAAGTAGTGGGCGTAATTCTGAAACCTTTCAAGATCTTCCCTCTCTCCTTTTTTTTTTTTTTTTTTCTGGCACATTCACATTAGGCCATGCGGCTGCAGGAGCAATCCATTACTGTGTCAAAGTTCTTGTTCTGCTTTGGTCTGGAAGCATAGTGAAACAGCTTGTTTTCATTGCAGTAGGGGAAAGGCAGGGACTGTGTTTCAAGTCCCACTAACCCTCCAGATGTGCCTTGATCAAGGGAAGTTGACTATGTGCTTTGTGTTCTTTAGGACACTAATGTGATTATGTCACATATTTTCAGCTGATTCCCAGTGCTATTAGTCTTGGTGTGGGGTCTGTATTTCAATGGACTCTATCAGGATGGGAGTAGGAGGGATTTTTCTTTCAGCAGTGTCTGACTCCCAGCCAACCGGAGAACACTGAGGATTGTGTGAATAAATCTCTCTGTCTGTGCAGTAAAGTATAACATTTAAGCTTCTCAAATACTGTCTAAATATTTCATTAGGGCTTTCACGTCTCATATTTTCCCTTTAAAAAAAAAGAGAGAATAAATATCAATGTCAGTCCCTCTTCCTCTGTAAGAATATAAATATTTGTTTGTGATTCACTCCTATCCAGAACATAGTGTTTCCATATGTTAGGTAGTCTTCATCCTACACAAAAGCACCCACATCTTTAATTCTTTGTCGCATTAAGTTGATTTAGAACTCTTGTCACTTTTCTGATAGAAGAAGCGGGACAAATCAACCTTTTGATTTCTACAACACACAACATTTTGGTATAATTCTGAGTGAATTTTTTTCCTCTATACTCAAAAAAGAAAACTTTGTGTGCAAAAAGCCAACCAAATCACTAAGTTTTATAGTCTACTAGCTACCTACTAGCTAGTCACCCAGTTAACTAAATAGTATGTTTGCAAACCTTAATTTGAAAAAAAAAAATTGCACCAGCTAGAAAGCAAAATGTAACTTTTGTACATTTTTATTATACATAGAGTGTTTGCTAGATTGTTAGCTGGATAGATATTTATCTGGTTACCTATTTATCTTGATAGATTTATTTTACATTCGCAAACGTTGATTTGAAACAAAAAAATAATAATTAGCTAGCTAACTACTTAACTTCCATAAACTTTTGTCAGACAAATTAAATGTGCTTTATAGATAGCTAAATGACTAGATATCTAAATTTTATTATCGTAAATATTTAATGTAAAAAAGTAGCTACTGTGCAAACAAAAGTTTGTAAAATTATGAAAATTTGAACATTTATAGATTTTGATATTGAAACCTATGCAGGTACTTAGATATATTTGTTTAGCTTTTATTGTGGTAGCATTTGATTACTTATGTGTGATGGACTGGTAACCTGTACCCATCCTGTTGCCAATTGACTGCTCAAGATAAGCAACAGCCCATCTGCTATCTTGACAAAAAATAAGCCAACATCGTAAATGGAAGGATGGATGGATAACTTACTGAAGAGCTAACCAGCTCAGTGAATTTTACTTTTGTAAATGTTTGTTATGAAAAAAGTGTTTACCACCTGCATAGCTAAATTGACTTTTGCAGACATTTAGTTTTAAATAAGGCTCCAGATAGATAGAAGGACAGATGGACAGTCAGACAGGCAAATGGATGTGCTATGTTGGTAGTTTGCAACATGTACAGATATTATCAAGTTGGGCCTTGGTCAGAGGCCATATGTGTTTCCCTACTGGAGTTCAGGAGTCCATTACAGAGACAACAAACAACAAGTTTATGCATTTTGTAGGTCTGGTTTCTGTGACTCTGTGGTAGCAAACATTTACCCCAACATTACATATATTAGCCTGTCCACTCACTAAAAATCAACATGAGAGTGTTTTATGGAGAGTGGCAGCATTACTACACAGTACATCCTCACCCACTCCTAGATTAGAGGCCAGCTGGGAAGACAGCTCCATCATCTGTGAATCCAAATGGTGTACCCCACTTTCCTTTAAGCTGCCAGCCTGGGTAAAAACAGGATTAGGCCTCCTGCTCACAGAATGGGCCTAGATTTGGCCCATGATAAATGCCAATTTTTTAATTATTTATTTTTAAACAGGCCACTGTCAGCTGTAACTCCAAAACTTATTGTGTAAATGCAATCTTTAATTGTACATTTTTCATTGACTTGTAATGGTTACAATAGATGGCAAGAGCTGGCCTGACTATTCACTAAACACATTCTGTTTTTTCAGAGCCACAGACAGGAAAACCAATCAGCTTATTTATGAAGCAAATTTACCAGAAAGGCAGTTTCAGATGTATTGGTGGAAAGTGTGTGGTTTGGGACAGTTACAGATAATCTTGGCCATAGTTTTATCACAGTAAAGCTCCATGGACGGGATCATGTTCAAAACTGTGGCAGGGGAAATCAGCTGTCCCAACAAAGTCAGAGCAGGAATTGAACATTCTTGAGCAATTTGCTGATTGAGCCAACATTTACTACAGCCTTAATGGCCATTTGTGATATTGTGAGAGTTTGTTCAGTTTCTCTTTCCAGATAATTAATTCTCTTCGTCTTGGACCTTTTAGAAATGGTGTTTAATAAGTTTTCAGTGGTTTTTCTCCAAGTACATAGTTACAGGACTAAAGTTATGTTTTGTTTCACATTTCTCAGAAATGGTTGTTTGATTAGGTTTAAGAAACAACTTTTTTTTTTTTTAGGTTCAGGCAAAATAATAATAATAAAAGAAAACCTTTCAGACTTTGGATCTTGAAAATGTTATACAAGAGAGTGATTAAGCATTTTTCTCAGTCTTACTTTTTATATATTGGCAAAAAATATGGCTATTCCCAGTAACACTAAGTATTTTATTGTGCTGATTCATAGAAACTAATTGTGTAAAGTTGAGGTCTGTCTAACATAAAACTTAAGTATTGACTGACTAAGGATGAGTGAAAGAGGTAAGGAGGGCTGTCTGTGGTCAGGACGGAAGAAGCACTGTTATTAACTTATAAACTTCGTCGCTATATTTAGTTACTTTCGAGACAACTCTAGCAACTTTTGGTAAAAAAACAAAAAAACAACAACAATTGCATAATATCCCTCCTTTTAATGATTTTCCTTTATTTCTATACTAGACATTTGTTTACAGCTACACCTGGTTTAGAACTGATACATTTATGGTATCAAAATTGGATGAGAAAAAGCAGTGGAAATAAAATTTTAAAAAATAATTAAATGCCAACATTATTGCAACTTCAACCCGCACATTTTTTTTATTAATATTTTTCTTATTAAAAAGGACAAGATAATTTGCAAAGAACCTTGTTTTCTATGCTAGGCAGAAATTCCAGAACCACTTTAATGAAAATAGTCACATTTGAATGACATCTAACCTAGGAAGCAGTTGCTTTGTAATTCTGTAAATACACATAATCCCACATTTGTCATTATCTCACTGAAACGATTGCAGATTGTTCCATCCAAAGACATTTGTACTTTTATTTGAACCATTTGTGTTCTCCAGTGTCTGTTTTATCAACCAAAACCGTTCAAGTTCCCACTGTGAAACATGTACAAACTGTGCCCTGTCTGACATTTGCATTGCCACAAACTGGATAATCCTGCTGTCAACAGTTTGTTAAATGCAAGGGCCACTTTCTGGTTTCATCACAGTTTGGGGCAGATTAGTAGAGGGTAGTGGATCTCATATGGCCTGGTCAGAGGTCATCATTGAAGAGCTTAAGGGATTAATGTTTTCTTGTGCTTTCACTCTGTCTCTCCAATATTCAGTGTAACTACGTTGTGAGAACTCATAAAGAACAGTTTGTACAAACATGTCTTATCAAAGTAGTTTAACAATACCCATCTATTTGCTGAACTCTGTTCAGCACATACTACATATTTCCTCCAGATGGTTTGCTTAAGGATTTTCCTGACTTCTGCTGAGTGCTCAGATACTGCAGCATTGCAACATCGAGCGTCGCAGTGCAGCGTGAAGCTATCTATTGCAACTGGACCGTGATGTAGTGTCCACGGGTTTGAGGAAACAGGTCAAAGGCTAAATCCCTGCTTAAAGACGCCATAGTGAGCCTTTTCTATCAACAGACAGGCCATTTCAGAACGTGTTGGATAAGATGTAATTTCCCATCTGCTTTATGGCTATTTCTGATCCCTGGGCTCTTGTCAGCAAACTCCTCAGGACAGATATCATCAGTAATATAAGGAGGACTCCAGCGATACTTAGGGCCTTAAAAGGCCCTTCACTTCCCTCCATCATGTGGATGGCTTAAGGGGTTTGAGAGCGTAGGTCACAAGTAAACGTTTCACAAACACTATCAAATAGCTCAGATTTAAGTGGCTTAAGACAGCTTCTTCACAGAATGCTGTAGTGTGTGTGTGTAGTTGGCTGGGGATGGCATGTGGCATTTTGAATCAAAGTTTGCAAGCCAAACTGAGTTCTTACAATTTGTTTTCTAATGGGTATGTATATATACACTCCAATCACTTATCATAGGATTGTCTTTATTTTGATAACAGAAAAACAGGTTTTAGTTACCACTCTAATCCCAGAAACAAAGCTGGTGTTTTTTCCTGGTGTTATTACATATCTGTTATTGTCTTCTCACAAAGTCTTATGAGAGTGAACATTGTAGGCTAAACTATTTTTAGTTAGTACTTTAATTACCAAATTAGTACCAAATTACTAACTGCTAGCAATGTTCAGCTGAATGAGCAGGGAATTTTGTTTGTTAAACCATAAATGTATATTATGTATGTTGATGAATGTTTTGTGTTTCTTTAGAACTGATTCAGAACTTTTTGATATGTGATTTAATGGTTCATGTGAAAACAGGACTTTTAGACGGACTTTGCATATATAACAAAACATAGTCAAGTGCAGCTTACTCAACTGCAGCTACAACCTGGTGTTGTAAGATAAGAATTTTCACCTGTGGTATGATTTGTTGAGTGGGAGTAGTCTCTACAAGATGTGTGATTCAAATAGTAAGATACTTATGCTAAATGCTCAGAGCAGAATGTAAGCACAATAATTATAATATTTAAAGGTTGAGGCATGACCATTGTTGATATTTGAAGGTCCCATTTTTCTACATTTTTCAAAGCGTGCACACATATATTCTCCTAACAAATACTGTGCTATTGGGACTGTTGCTTCTTTTGGGTCTCAAAGCCTGGACCCCATAAGAATTGCTGCTTTTGGGTTAGGATTTAGGTTTAGGACTAAGGTATCATTTGAATTTAGGTTAGGTTAAGGGTAAAAGTCAGAGTTATGAAAAATGAATGGAAAACATTGCAAAGTCCTTGTGAAGATAGACAAACACACTTCATCCCTGCATCCACCACCATCCACCACTTAATCATCATATTTTTTGGGCATATCATAAATGTCAGTGTATTTATGTTTAAATCTTGATTATATACTAATGATATAATAATGATTGAATTCAGCCCCAAGAAGTAGCAGAACTGATTCCCACTGTGATTAACATGTCATTGGATTTGTTACAAATTCACCTACCTTTAAACTGAAAGCATATAAAACAATTGCTCCAGGCAACAGTTAGTTGTGCACATTGCCATTCAGCTGATTTGGTGCATAGAGCATGAAGGAGGTAATCATGTAAAGTTTAGACCAGGAGTAGAGACACTTTTCAAACTGCACAGTTAAAGGCAACTAAAGCCGTGTCATAAAGGATCAGGAGCAAAATGCTCATTAGAACGAAAATGTAAGAAAAGCACTCGTTCAAGTAAAGCAGTGCTGTAAAATGGAATCTCTCTCCTTTTTTCCTCCCTCATTACAGGCAAACAGAATGTTGGCATTGGAAATGAATTATGCACACACTCTTGAGAGGAATACAAAACAGCATGAGCTTTAGTCTGGCCAGGAGTGCTGTAGTTATAATGTAAAACATCAACTTGGCTCCACCACATCATCCCAACACATGTTAGTGTGGCTGCCAAGTGCCAAATTTGAGTTGAGATAATTGTGAAACAAGTTGATAACATATGCTAAAGTCCTGAGTAATTGTGAGGTATATTCTGAGGAGCAGAGGGGTTTTCTTTTTCCCCAGACAAATTTATGCTTTTCAAATTACTCCCTCCTAATTTGTCTGGACTTTCAGTGACACTTATATCAAACAAGAGATCTTACCCCTTAATCAGTTGCTGTTGATTGTTACTCAACTCAATGAATCAAATAAGTTATAAAGAACAGCATATATTTTCTTAGCTGTTTAGTAACAATTTCCATTAGATGAGTTACATTCCTGTTCTTAGCACTCACATATTTATGCTTATATCCTTCAAACATGTCTTAAACTACTGTTTTATCCTCTACTCCCACTGCAGAACTAGAGAGACGCTCCTCTTTGACCCTAACGCCAACCGCAATGCGTTCAAATCCAGCTGTTTCCCTTCACTGCTTTAGCTCTATCTTTTTCCTTCATTCACTAGAGTGTATTCACTTTAAAAAACCAGTTTGTGGGTGGATGGTATTGGAAACAATGGATTGTTTTCCTTGAGTCACTCAATGCACAGGGCCCATATCCAGCTGTGTTTCCTCAAGCATGATACACTTCACTTGTTAAACACAGTCATTAGTTAGTCAACACTTCTCGGCTGCCTGGCAAGGAATTAGTGATGACAGTCTCTCCTTCATGCTCCCTCCCACACACCCAGAGCCTCCCACCATGAGTGCTCACAGTTCTCGACCTGCTTAGTTTCATGGGAAAGTCCCAGTGCTGCTTAAAGTTATGACCAGAGTGAATGTGTAGGAAGGGCATTATCGTTTTTCAGTGTTTTAGATTTGCATAACCCAAAATGTAGGATGAAAACTATCCTAAATAAGATTATAAACATATTGTTCCTATGCCTAAAAAGTTACATAATACATTTTAATGGGCAGTATTATGCATTTTCAAGTCGCATGCTGACATTTTATACCACAATCAAGTTGGCTATGTTACCTTCAGTTGTTATACAATGCTGTATATATCAAACATGACAAGAAATTTGACTTTGCAATTTAACGCCTTGAAATAGGGGTTCTGTCTCTTTAAGAAGCTCCTGCTCTTTCCAACACTCCATCTTCAGCAAGTCATCACAACATTTCTCTGTCAAGCTTTTAACAATGTTCTTAGAAATGAGTCACTAAGAAGTAGCTCAACATATGTGCAGTTCCACCAGGTGTTTGCTAATTGCTGCTGCCACTAGTCTGAAGGAACTGAGTGGCAGAATTGTGGGGGAAGGGTACTTTGTGAGGCTGAGGCTTGGCTGGAGACTGCAGCACCGAGGAGGAGCTTTGTGGAAACGGGTGGCTCTTTGTGAGACTTTGTTTTGGTTATTTATTTTTTAAAGGTTTTGTTGGCTCTAGTGGCCTTTATTTGAAAGTAGTCTGACAGGAAAGAGGGTAATGAGAGAGGGGGAAGACATGCGGCAAATGTCACCAGACGGGGATCAAACCTCCGACTATCGTCACGAGAACTAAGGCCTCCATACGTGGGTCGTGCTTTGCCACTGCGCCACTACAGCACCCCATGTTGTTTTATTTTTTTTAAATAGATAAGCATACAAACCCTCAGTCATTATCTCCAAGGGTTGTCAGATTAAATGTTACTCTGAAGATTTACTAACTTTTTTTCTGTAAGCTTGCTGTAATATGACATATGTTTATCAAAAGTAAGCGAACTATCAATGACGATTACTTTACACAACCAGATTGAAATATTAACTGGTTTAAATTTGTCTTTTGAGGAAATGGGGAGCTCTGTGATCCTGAAATGGGAGTGATCTTTGTTGTGGCATTGAGACATTCCAGGACTCCACAGATGAAACATGGCCTGTCTAAATTAAGCCATGTGTAGGTGACTGCCCCCACCTTCTACTCTAACAATCCAAAGCATAGAAATAACTGGAACTGCTGTTATATCTGGTTTGCTGAAGTTCAAAGTGTTATTTGGATTAAGACTCATCATCTTTTTGTTACAGTCGGCTGGCTTCAAGCACATGGGATATCAAGCCTTTTTTGAATGTTTGATTAAGGAATGTGATACAATCAACTTAAGAGAATAAAGAGCACTTTTGTGTCTCTTTCTCACACACATGAACACATGACACATCCAGACACACTGTATTTTTTTTTTAAGTCACTGAAGCTCAATACGCTGCTGTGTTTCTCCTTGGAGT
The DNA here is from genome assembly GCA_903067095.1 of Girardinus metallicus. Taxonomy (NCBI): domain Eukaryota; kingdom Metazoa; phylum Chordata; class Actinopteri; order Cyprinodontiformes; family Poeciliidae; genus Girardinus; species Girardinus metallicus. The sequence continues at coordinate 25,148 of CAEGAE010014931.1, read as the reverse complement.
TTCATTTCAGGAATGCAAATGCCTTGGGCCCAGACACTCCGTGATTTATCTCCTCATTTATCTTTCCACACATCTGCCTGTGCCCTTGTGTCTGCCTGTTGCTCATTCCTCCTCTCTTTCAGCCTGTGTGTCTCCCGTGGGACCTAGGACTCCCCACTTGCCCCGCTCTGCCCTGTCACATAGGTGCTCATGCGCACACAGAGCATACACATGCATACAGAACATGAGAACCTTCACTTGCAGTCATCGTTGCAGCTCCTTGATGCTACCATCACTGTCCTACTGTCTGCTTTGCTTGGGGACCAAGTAATCCAATCTGTTCATGACCAAGAACAGGGGCTGTGCACCCAGAGCATCAGCAATCTGTATGCTGTCGCTGCTGGATGGAGAAGTCTGTGGTGGTGCATTACTGGAAACCTCGGAAAGTGACCTGATAGCTGCACTTGCTTTCTGTCAACAAAGATTACACTCAGACAAGAGCTCGACGGGAGTCCCGGGAAGACCAACCTGCAGCTTAATGTGTCACACAGCCAAACATAGGATGTGCAAGACAGAATGGAGCTTTGTTTTTCTTGTCAGAAACAGGTATGAATAACAGCAGGGCCTGCCACAACACCCCCACCCCAAGTGAAGCTTCATATCTTCACAGCATTACCATGAAGTAAACACAAGTACATCAACAGCACTATGTTCCTTGTCGAGTCTCGATGCTCATTCAGACGTCCCCTGTCCTCTTGTGCAGTGCCCTCCACCCTTCTCCTTCTCCTGAAGTGCCCCACATTCTGCCGTGATTTTCACATTTTCTTGCGCAGGTCTGTCTCGGGCCCTGCAGAGAAACCACCGCCTGGTGTGAGGTCAGGTGTTATTTATCACAGCCGTCTGTGCGGGGAGTTGACATTCGCACAGGCATTCTGCTCTGCCATCGTAATTGACTCTCCTTGTCTTTTCGAGGACACCAACAGATATAACTATGTCAGGACACATCCTAGCTATATATTATCCATCTCACCGAGGAGGACAACTGGTGAGTTATCATTCTGCATCAGCTAAACACGACAAGCAACGTGGCTGGTCACTGGGAAGGGGCAGGATTTCTCAAAACCAATATTTTGCTCAGCCAAATTCCCTTCCTTTTTCTTTCTTTCTTCCTTCCCTTCTTTCTTTCTACTTTGTTTGTATGTGGGTTGATGACAACAGAAGAAGTACAAAAATTGAGCTTATCATAGGCATCAGTGAACGTTATTGCTGATAAGCAACTTTTGACTGACAGATTACAACATAGATTGTAAAGCATTCCAGCTACATCACAGTTCATTGTGATTACCTGGTATGTTGCATGACATAAAATCATCATAGGTCACAAGATTATGTTGTCGGTGAGTTCCCTCAGGGGAACAATATGTATAAAAAAATTGTATTATCTGCTTTGTTTCTGAACTCCTACATCAATGACTTCAAAGCGATTTGAAAAACCACATTCTTATTCAGAGCTCATGTTGACATTTGAGACAATAAGTTTGGACAGTAACGTAAAATATTTCTTGCACGTTTTGAGCTTTTTTGGTGCATTTTTAAAAATATAACTTCCTTCGCAATGAAATCTTATCTGCACAGACATGTCTGTGGATAAATTCTTACTCATAGCTCATTTTGTTATATGTTCCTTCGAAGTAGTCAGACCATTTTTTCTCTCTCATTTTAACCTGTAAAAGGTCTCAAGAAATAAGCACATACTGAAATTATCCACGTTTTTAGCACATACCGAGTTTGTGCTAATTAACTTTTTATTTTGCTGTCAATGACCAGCAGCCTGGTAATTCCGTAAATCTGTGTTCTTTGTTAGCAATTCTTCCTTTGGTTTTGTATTGAAGTGGGGCTGAATTCTAGAACAATGTTTTTTATTTTTATTTTTCTGTAAGAATGTTTTTTTTTACTACAATGTTAGCAATCTTTATATCCAGGAATTATGTCACAAATAGGTTTTAAACTCAAAAAGATAAAACATGTAGGAATCCTTTCCGTCCTTATAAAAGCCTGTCTGTGACCTCCCAATCATTTGCTTTTTAGAGACAGCCATGCAGTTTTTTTTTTTTCCATGCAGAGTTTTTTCTCCGATATTGTATTATTTTCTTCTGGCTTTTCTATCTCTACAGCCTCACTGGCTGGCTTCTATGCAGAGCATAGCAGGTCCTGAATCACTCGGGCAAATGGTTTGAATCTTTGTTCAAGAATCTTCTTCAGTACAAATCAGATCCTTGATTTATACTGAATCAAGAATCTGAAGTTCAAGGTCTTCATTAACCCAGATCATGAGAGCTCATGCTGGCTACTGCTTAGTACACAAGATGGATTAGCAGACTCATGGAAAGCCAGCAGAGGCACAGGGAATACAGCGATGATTTGGTTCACCTGCTTCACTCACAGTGACTGTGGATGCCAACATCAAGAATATGACTGCCAATTAAAGGGTGCCGCCATATACACAACATATAAAGAAAAACACAACTCAGGACCATAAGAGGACATAATTACAATTCTGGAAAAGTTGTACATAGTAAATTATATTACTATAACTGAGGTAAAAGATGCATGATTAAATTATTTTTGATCACAGTCAGTTTCGATCCAAGTAAGCCTTCTTTTTGGTCCCCAGCATGGAAGCCATTTGAGGACTTGTAAGCGTATGTGTTGAACCTTCCATGTTTAAACCAGAGTTTAAATCTGCACAATTCGTCACTCTTTAAAAGTGTGGAAGTCACATTCTGCTTGTAGCCAACTTTATACCGTGTCACCAGAGGCATGTGCATTTAGAAACTTGTTTATGAGAGAATTAATTTTATTTTAGGTTAAATAGATTTTACAACAAAAAAAAAAATCAAAAACCAACTGTGACATGCTAATGTAAAGGTTAGCCAACTGTATCTAAAGCAAATTTGATTGACCTTACAGAAAAGTGTGACTCTTAGCTTTAAATCTACAAATATAAAAGTCTTGAAACCACACAAAAACAACACAGTTCAACGTCTATGATAGACCTGACATTTGTAGGGCAAAGGCGTCAGGCACATTACAGAGGTCATCAGGAAGTAAACAAGTATTAATGGTTACCTGCTTGACAATCAGATAAACAGGTCATGGTAATGATTAAACCAAGGTTGGCCAGGTTAGAGGCCATGTGTGCACAAAAGCAGGTTTGATGAAAGCAGGTTCAGGCTGGTGCTAAAAGAGTGAATGTAATTGTTCGAGGACAGCGATCTTTGACCCAAGATGTGTGAATGCAGGGGAATGAAACAGCAGCAGCATGCGGACACTTGATGGCAGCTACAGTATACCCCCTCACACCCCCACAAAATCAAACACACACCACCTCACCCCCACACACACAAACACACGCACACACCACTCCGGTGAGATCTGAATAGTTGAAAACGATCCAAATTGCAATGCAGGTTTTGCTGAGAGATTTAGCTGCTGACTGAGTGAAATAAAAGAGAAAAGTGGAGGCAGAGAAAAGAAAAAACACACTCAACCCAGCTTAAGTTCACAAGGTCATTTCCAGCTCAAGGATTAAGTAAACTAAACAAAACTACACAAGCTGCAACTTATCAGACCTGCTTGCATGCCAGGACTTTTTTTTTTATCTCCCCTTTGTGTTTGTGAATGTGACACAGAGAGCTCCCAGTCCTTCAAATCACCAAATATCAGAATGACCTTCAAAAAGTTAAGAATTCATATTATTTTATTTAAAAAATGCATTTTTACCTATTTTAAAACAGTTGTTCTTAGCAGCTTGCAGAAAAACAGTACTGAAGTGAATGTGTGATGTGCCAGGTGAGAAGCAAAGAACTGTTTTACCTTAATCAGTGATTGATTACCCAGCTGATTTATCATCTTTAACCAAAAGAGATTGTGCTGAACTCCAGCTAGCTGGTTATTCAGTGTCAGAATGAGTAACAGCAAACACGGTCCTTAATCGCAGTTTTGGTCATGCAGGAAATGGCACTTTAATTCTTTGTCTCAACAAAACGTCAGTGCAGCTTTTATTAGGATCATTTTGTTTATTTAGATGAAATAGAGAGAACTATTTACATTGCTCCCTCACTTTCCTCTGACAGCCAAGCTGAGCAGAAATGGAAAAGCTTGTTTTCTGTAAATGACTTCAACATGTGATCACTCAAACCACCGGGCTGCCTCAGACATAAATTCTCAATATTTTGATGCATATTAAAATAGAGAAAGTCAGTGAATCTTTGACCTTTGGAATTTTTTTTTTGACATGTTTATTTATGAAATCCTGCTTTGCTGTCTCTAACTAATAAATGTTTAAAGATGGGTTTAAAACTTGATCCCCCTGAAACTACTCTGAGAAGTGTTTAAAAAAATATGGTGAATACATAAATGGCATATACTTTGTGACTGAATGGTAGTAAACTTTTTGGAGGTCCAAATAAGTATTGCTTTATAGATTTGGTAGAAAATCTAAGAAAAAAGTGGATCTTTCAAAACATTGTATTTAATTATATTTTAAATTTGATTCTTGGAGCCATATTGAAGCTATCATTCAATATGGAATGATAGCTTCCTTTACACAATGTTTTTGTATTTAATTATGGAAACAAACAATATTCATTAAAAGTTCTCTTCTTGACATCAAAATCCTAAATCCAAGACATGCATTCATATTTACCAGATTTACTTTTGTATTGCTAAATAAATCTTAGGGCCTCTATCTGCTCTTAGAACTAATTTAATTAAACCTACTCATGTTTTAAAAATAACCCAAGCATTGGACATCTCATTGAGTACTGTTCAATTCATCATCTAAAAATTCAGAGTATGGCTACAACTACAAACATGGCTGCCCACCCAAATTGAATTGAAAATCGTCCATGGTAACTCTGGAGGAGATGCAGAGATTCACACCAAAGTGGTAGAATTTGTTGATACAATGGCGATCAGCCATGCAGTACACAAACCTGATGGAATAGTAATAAGAATAAAGTAGAAAGACATAATGATTTCAGATAGAAGTCTCTCCAAACCCTGTAGCTCATTTAGAAAACATTGGGATGAAGATGAAAGTTCTGGTTAAATGAAACAGAAATGTAACTTTTTTTACTTGCATACAAAACACTGTGTGTCATAGAAACCTAGCAATGGTTGTCATGATGTGAGGATGTTGTTGTGATATTTTTCTCAATAGGGACATTGGCACAATAGGACATTTTCTCAGAGAAGAGGTGAACATGGATGGAGCAAAATAAAGGACAATGCTGAATAAAATTTTGTTAGGACAAACAATTGAGACAAAAGCAGAGATTATCTTTCCAGCAAGACAATAATGTAAAACATACAACTACATTGAAATGGCTAAAAACTGCTTTGCATGGGTTGTGTTTTAAAATCTTCATTTTGACCACATAATCTGCATGAAGATATAAGTGATCCTACGTGTTGAAAAGCTGCCTTTGGTTTAACGCAGAGTCAAAGTTGCTTGCTGCGGGGGCTGGGTGGCTCAGTTGGTAGAGCAGGGGTACCAGGTGCAAAAGCTACAGTCTTCGTCGAGGTTGTCCTGGGTTTGATTCCCAGTCTCGAGCCATTTGCTGGATGTCTTCCCCTTTTCTTTCCACCCTCTTCCCTGTCAATTTGGTGTTCATTAAATGCCACTAGTGCCAAAAACAATCCTTTTTTTTTTTTTTCTGAAGTTGCTGGCGGCAGCAAAAGGTGAATGAAACTGCCCGAAACACTGGCTTGAATTACAAATGGAGTGAGAGAACACTTAAAGTGTGTATAACATCAGGAGAAACTCCAACATTCAAAAGGAACAAGAGGGAGAAAAAAAGAGAAGAAAGGTCATCTGGTTTCCATTAGGAAGATAAAATGGTTCATTCTGAGCATTTTACTGGCTGCTTTGTAACTAGGAGGCATCCAGGCTGCTCTCTCCATCATCATCCAGTTGACACAACATTAAAGGCTTCAAACAGCCGTACAGGCTTCCTTAATCAAAAACTAATTGTAATAGATATGAAGGAGTGCTAACACTCTAACTGCTCAGCTGGTATCAGTGGTCCAAGGCTGGAGATTCTATTAAACAAAACAAAGGCATTATGGCTTGGGCAGGTCAATGTAAGAGTGAAATACAACATGCGGCAGAAGAGGCACGGATACACTGATACTGTAAAGCATTTGTCTGTGGCGAGCCTGTCAAGCCTAGAGGATCCCAAACAATGGATAAGGAAAATTCCTGAAAGTGGATCAAAGAGATTTAAAATCACTAAAGAACAGAGAAGTAACACCATGGTACAGTGCCACAAATATGAACATGTAGATATGTGCAGTCAACTGCTCTACACATACTTCATGCAATAAATGAATTTTTGCTTAATTAAATTAGTTATCATTAAACATAACTCATGTCAGGTTAAAGGCTTTTCCCCCTTATATATTAACCTTTCAGACACACTCCCACTTAGCATATTAGAACCAGACTTCAAATTCACAAATGAGGTGAGTGGAGCTTCTTTCTCTGAATGATACATTGTGTAATTCTCATCCTCGCTGGGTGACTAAGTAAAGGAATTAAAGCTACACCAGACTTGTCTCTGTCACCGTATCCCTCCTTTTGAGGAATGGTCATTCTTTTTTCTGCTAGAGAATAAAACTGTATGATGAAGCCGTCCTCGAAATAATCTTAACAGACCTGTGGAGGTCAGTCCCGTTAACAGTGGGCAGGCTTTTAGGAGAACAGACTTTTTATAGGCATCTAATCTGCCATTTGAGTTTGGAAAGTGGTAATGATTCAGCTCACTATCCCCGGGAATTACATTTACACTGGATGATTTCACACTTAATGATTTACGTTCAGCGCCAATGTTCACAGCCAACACATGAAGTAGTGCTCTATTTTTTTTCTTTGCAGAGGGGTGGAAAGTGCAGGGTTAGTGCTCAGTGGTGCCTGTGCACTAATAAAAATTATATCAAGAAAAAATTGCAGGTGCCAGAAAACTAAGAAAAAAAACCCAATGTATTCTGAAGTTATACCTAAAAATGAAACACAACATGTGAAAACTAAAATACAGTTAATACTTTTAGACCTATATTTACTTTGTATTATATACCAGCACCACTGTAAAAACGTGGGATAGAAAGTAAAATAATATGAAAAATCTGACAGACACATTTTACAGGTTACCTTAAGTCAAACCATTTGTTATAGAAAGACAAGATCTTAAAGAGTAAGAGGGAACAATTCTTCTAAGAAACACAATGAGGAATTTAACTATGGTCACTCTGGAAAGCCAGTCCAGTACACATAGCTTATTATTCTATTTGTGTAATGTGATCCAAATGTGACACTAAAGGGATCTAAATGAACTGGTGCATTTTCTGAGCCCAAGCGTATTTAGTATGTCAAGGGGGCAAAGTGGAAGGGTGATAAAATTGCAGTTTATTTGTTTGTTTGTTTTTTAGTTTCTGAAGTAGCATTTTTCCAAAAATATCAACCATCAATAAAAATATTTTTACATCATTTGTTCTAACAGAAATTAAGAGTTTTCCAAACATGCAGTTGCAGCATATTTTTTTCTGCACTCTATCCAAGTAGTTTGTGTACAGAAACCTAACAAGCACATTTAGAATCTTTTCACATGATTTTTACAAGTTTCAAAATATTTTTATTGGATTTTCACTGATAGACCAACACAGCGTGGTGTAAGGAAAATGATGCATGGTTATCAAAAGTGTATAAAAAGTATAGTTTTTCTTTTTTTTTTGCTAAGAAGGAAAAAAAGAAATATCAATCTCATCTGGATAGAGAGCATTCATGAACATCAATTAGCTTTTTGTCTGAACTTTTCCAACAAATAAATGTCTTTGTACCTCTGGCTGTAAATTCAGAAGCAGAAGTAGCAGTTACATTCATTGTTTTTAAACATGATGTACTTCCAGAAGTAGTTTTACTGCACCATATACTTTGACTTTTGTAATATTATTATGATGTAATGCTACTGTTAGTTCAGTAAAATCTTTGGATTCTCTACTCTGCTAAACCACTGAATATCAAACCTTTTAGCTAAAAATGCTCCAGACAGAAACACAGGCGGTCTAGGTCTGACGCGACCTCTGAAACAGGTTTTATTATTCTAATGTTATTTTCTGAGCTGAGCCTGTCTTTGTGAACAGTACATATTGTTACTGGATATACTCTGCTCTGTTATAACATATATATATTATTTACCCTGAGTATTAAAGGTTTTATGTTGTAAAAAGTTGAGATTTGGGAACAAATCTTCCTTGTGGCTGAATGTATTCTTTTGCAATAATGAGATTTATTTTTACTCATTTTTAGTTTATTATTCCAAGTTCCAGAACTTGCACATAACTGCTTCTCTGTATGATTACACAGTTTTCACAAAGTAATCAAAAATAAATAGCATTACTCGATTCAGTTCTTAACTAGCTTTTTGGATGAACACTTTTTTATTTTTACTTGAGTAAATTTTTTGGATCACTGCTTTTTACTTCTACTTAGGAAACATATGTTGATGAAGTGATACTCAAACTACTAGCTATTCTACCCACCTCTATTGAGTTGTCATGGTCCTGTTGAAAGCAACATCTGTGCTACAGTCTCCAGTTCTTTGTAGCTTTTGAAGCAAGTTGTTTTCCAGAATTGCTCTGCCTGCTGCACCAACCATCTGAACAGCTTCCCTGCTATGCACTACTTTCTGAAGATCTAAAATTGTTTTGTCTTTAATGTAAAAATAAATCGGGAAAAAGTTAATGAGGTATGAAAACTTTGTATTGCACTGTATACGTTTGCGATAGTATGATGGTTATATATATATATATATATATATATATATATTCCAACTGGGACTTTCATTCCTACTTGTGGACCATACAGCAAAGCTTGCATGTGTTGGTCCAATCATTTTATTCCCTTTATATTGCAGGCTGTGATATTCAGAGACTATATTGTGCATTACTTTGGCTTAGCACAGTCAGTTTTCTCTGACTATAAATGTATGCCTTTGCACGGTAATTGTGTGGAAAATGCATGCAGTCTCCACCTAGCTTAACCACCCCTGCTGCACTCCCCCGTGGATAACAAATGGGCCTTTTCCCTGGGAATTGAGGCTAAACGATGGCTTCACTTAGGGAGCAAAGTGACTGTCCATCTTCATAACAGTGCTCTCCATCAAAGAGCAATGAATCCCATCCCTTCCCACTGGCTCTGATTAAACACTGGCAATAGATATCCCTTTTATGAAGGCCCGTGTAGCTGGACCTCGTGTTAGCCTTGCACCTGCAACTATCAGCTTCTCCTTTAATAAGAAAAGAAGTCCACACATCTGGTCAGGGGCTGGACATGCTGTTCTGGCAGGCCTTTTCAGCCTAATCTGTTTGAATGAGACACACCTCTTGATTCAAATTATCCAAGGCATTTCTTATTGGTCAGGATCACATTGATCCCTCACAGGTCACGAAGTTCGCTGGCCAAGGGACTTTTTCTCTTGCTTTCACTTTGAACTCACCTCCTTTTTTATTTTTTTTCCTCATAATTTACAAATGTTTGCATCTTTTTAAAACATCACCTCTTCACGTTCATGTTACTGAACACACGTTCCTGTGACTGAACGTGTGTATACTGTTGTATTCTTATATAGTACATAACTGAAAGTATGTTGAAGCTGATGAATACTTTTTCCTTTTAAATTGCCAAAATTCCCTTTTGAACAATAAGCAGTTGAAATATTACTGCTAAACAGACATCGTTTCTGAAACCTTGTAGGTTTCTGAAACTTTCAGTGCAAGCAGTTGCCTTCTTAAGTCACCTAATCGGTTAATATAGTTCACCTGTATGCAATTTCATTTCAGCGTAAATGAAATTGTTGTTCAGTCTTAGAGGTTCATGAAAATCAAGGAAGAAAGCAGACAAATCAGCGATGAAACTGTGGAGAAGTTTAAAGAAGTTAGGATATAAAATAATATCCAAAGCTTTGAACAATCTATCCATCAGTCTCTCTGTCCATCTGTTGTCTATACCAGCTTATCCATAAATGTCCCCAGGGAAGTACAGGCTGGTGACAATTTTCCAGCACAAGTCAGCTTTTGGTATAAACCACATAGGCACTATGAAAGAAAAATAACATGGCATTTCAGGGAACCTGGTCAGGGTTGATAGAAAGTTGGATGGTACTAAATACAGGGCGATCCTACAACCAGGTTAAGGCTGATAAGCCTTGAGACTGGGTCAAAGGTTCTCTTCCAGCAGAACAATGATCCTAAAAAGAAAACCTGAACTACAGTGGCTTTAATCAGAGTATGTTCATGTGTTAGATTGACGCAGTCTTAAATCAAATTTGGAATCTTGGGCAAGAAAATTGGCAAAAAGGAAAACTTAAAAACCAAAAGTTGTTTTTCTCTCACTTCACAATATGTGACTTTGGGTTGTTATAAAATACAGTAAAAGTTTTGTTTGTACTATGACAAAATTGTTAAACGTTTCAGAGGATTTAATAATTTTGCAAGGAATTATATCCTAAAATGACTTCTCTTCTTTACAGACTGTACACAGTAGGGTGCCCATGTATAATTTATTTATTTGTCATTTGTTTTATTGTAAACCTATTGTAAAACCCTAACTATAAACACAAGTAGACCACTAACTACACATACAAATTTTCGTCTGGTTAAAAACAGATCAAATGTTTTTAACCAGACCTGCACCTGAAGCTAGAATCACAAAATTCAAAGCAAATGGTTAACTTGAGAACAAAGTACTAGAGTTTCTCTTTCAGTCTGATGTCAAAATGCACACAGTGGTATTCTGTTGTTAATACATTAGCTAAAGTTATTAACTTGTCTCTGAAGGCAAAAGGACTAATCTCATGTCATAGGATTTGCAGCTGCCTGGTCTGATCTCATTGGAAGAATGTTTGGCAGTCTGACAAAAGAAAAGGGTGAACATCCAACTTCGGCAAGTGGTATCAATAGATCAACAGAAACTTGACCATGTGGCTGATGGGAGTAGAAGTAGATGTGGCCATTTTAAAATTTCACTCTGAAATATGAGCTTTTTTGTTGTGTTCTTTTTCAGGAGTCCTTTGGTTTATTCACACAGTTACATTTGAGGGATTTGATCAATTCTGTGCATTAAAAAACAACTAAACACTTTTTGTACATCTAGCTTTGTAATTTTATACTCAGATGGTCAATTATACCTTTTTATTTCTCACTTAAACCAAACTGAATCCGTAACCCACATAAAATGGGAATGTCTCTTTAAGAAACAGAGACTAGGGAAGCTATGTAATCTACCTAGCCAATAGGAAATTTAGCTTCCAGCGGGTATCAACCAATCAGAATGCAGACTGCCGCTGTAGGTCCCGCCCTTCTTCCCCGTGTCTGTAGCATAGTTTGTGTGTGCGGGAGAGATCCGCCATGAGGAGGAGACTGTTAAGCTGTACAGCGTTAGAGTCTGTGTTGGTTAAGACGGAAAACAAACCCGTTTGCAGATAGAATTGCTGTTTATCATCCGACTTCTAAGCTGGAAGTTGTTGAAGTGAGTAAACTTCAGTTTTTCTGCTGAGCACTGTTAGAGCTTCCTCGTTAGCCTCGTTAGCTCTTATTAGCTATTGGTTCCTGGAAGTTCATCTCGTTCTCCGTGCAGCTGAAGTGCCACACGTGTCCAGACTGAAAGCCACCATATTGTTGTCCCAGACGTGTGGCATTGAGATCGGTCAGGGTTTTTTTTTTTTTCTATGTTGGATTGTTCCTGAGGTGGATTCCTCCTGTGACTTTGACTGAGCCTTCCCACCTGGACTTAGAAAGAACTGGACTCTTTCTTTTCCATTTGGAGTCCTGCTGCACCCTGCGGTGTGGTAGGCCTGTATCACTCACATCTTCACACACAGTTGGTTATGCGTGAGGTCACTGACTGACATTTTTTGCTTATTGTTTCATCCTGGAATTTTGGACATCACCCTTTGGACAAGTTTTTATTTGGGACATTATAACAAACTGCTGTGTAGAAAATTCTCCTCATGTGAACGGTGTTGAGTCGAACCTGAATTTGAACCGAAATTGATTAATCTGTTGTCTATTACAATTTAGAATTCAGATTACCAGGGTGCACCCAAAAGATTTAAGACAGAGAATTAGCACTTGGCCAAATATTATTATTATTATTTCTTGTATTTTATTGTATGTAATTTTATTTTCTTAATTGTGTGTGTCGTACAAATGTTTGTCAATTTTATGGTTTATGTCACTAAAGCCAGTTGTTCTTTAAATTCATCCAACTGCCTTTGTGTGTCATTTAGACACTCCACTGTGCTCCTATAGCCAAACCTATTGGCCCATTTATCTAAAACAGTGTTTCCTAGCCCTGGTCCTCGAGGCACAATGCCCTTCATGTTTTAGATATTTCTCTGCTTTAATACGCCTGATTCAGCTGATTGCAGTTCAGCAAGCACTTGTCAATTGAAATCACCTGTGCTAAAGCAAAGTAACACCTAAAACATGCAGTGTGCCTCGAGGACCAGGGTTGGGAAACACTGATCTAAAATATATAATACCCTTCTCTACTATGTTACAAATCATTCTCATTGTTGATTATTTTTGCTTCTTTAGTGACAGACTGTTGCATCCGCAATGAACAAAGGAGTGTTACTGTAAATCCTTCCTCCCAGCAACTGTCAGACTCTATAAACATCACTGCTTCCAACAACATCAGTAAGTGTTTACATCCCTTCTGGGTTTTTCACAATCATTGACTTGGTTTCGCTAATTTTTAAAGAACACTTCTGTTGTTGCACATCTGTTTTTTTCTGTACTGCATCATCCTGTCTTTTTGATGTTCAACACACATGCAAATTACCTACTTAGTTTACTTACAATTCATCAATGTGGTAAAGGGACAGCTTACTAGTATTTGACGTATTCACGAACTTAGAAAAGATCTATTTCATAATCTATCATATATTGATGTATTAAATTTGTACTATTAGTACTATAATTTCTTACTTTATTGTAAAGTTTTTCTTTGTAAAGTCATAGTAAAATAGATCACATCTTTTGATCTGTTGACGGATCTAGTTGATGTATTTAGTTATGAAAATAAAAAAAAAAAGTTGGATTTTCAATGCTTTGTTGGGCAAGTCAGACCAAACTTAGAAAACACAGGCTCCAAGAGGCCAGAGAAGGGAAATGATGGCACTTTCATTAGCACATAATGTACTTTTCATGCATTTAAGAATGGATTGAACAAAAAGTTAAGCCTTAATGCAGAAAATAAAAAAAGGACATCAACAACACAATTTCATTTCATTCTTCTCTGGACTTTTCAGTACTGCGTAGGTATTCTGATATTCCCGACATTACTGTTGAGGCATCAAGTAAAGCTAGCAAGGTCTCTAGAATAAGCTATGTGTGAATAAAAAATAGGATACAAAACAGGTGAAATGACCTGAAACCTCATTTTCAAAGTGGGTACACCAAAATATGTTGCCAACCAAACAATGTCTTTATCATACAAGATTTTGTCTTTATTAATAGCAACAAAATGCTAAAAGTAAGTATTCTGAACATGCCTTTCTACCACAAGGGTCCATTCTCTACAGTGACGAGTCTTGTTACAAGGTGTTCAACAAAGGAGACTGTTAACTGAAGAGTAGCTCAAATCCTTTATCACAGAATATGAAAGCTAGATTTGAAATCCATTTGCTTTGCAAGATAAATTTTTTTGTTGTTAAAAGAAGAGCTAATGCCCACAAGGGCATGTTTGTTTGTGCTATTATTAGATCTACAATGACTTAATAATGAAAATCTGAATAATACCAGCCAAAATGATAACACCCTCAGTCAGCAGCACAACTGCAAAGTATGTGCAACTTTCTTTGTAACATTTTTTTCTCTCTTCATCTTTTCAGAATCTGGGAAAGTGGGGTCACAGTAGGTGAGAAAACTTCCTTAAAACAGACTTAAGCTGTGCATTTCTCTTGAGAATTCTTAGAAGAGCTCTGCTTTTATGTTCTTCTTTCCCCTAGAGCGTCTTCTGAATTCATTAGTCTCATAATGCCCATTTGCCATATTTGTTAACATGTTGGGTCACCTGTCTCACAGCTGTACGTGCTGACTAGACCTACCTATTCAACGTTGAGAGCTACCTGCCATAATGACCCCATAATAAAGTGTCATTATCTATCCATCCAGTCTAGTGTAGCATGCACAAAGCCACTGGAAGAATTCAGTCCCTGTCTAATTCATTTCTGCTGGGTATAAATGTCAGCGTCCTTTTGTAAGGATTACAGACATTCCCACATTAGGGCTGGACTGATTGTTCTATATGGAACGCTGGGAGTTGAATAGAGCATTTGATTTCAGATAATGTAGTATGAGACAAATGTCACTGGACTGGAAGTTTTTTTTTCACTGTTTTTGTCTAATCTTGGCTTCAGACTTAAATCTGATACTAAGACTGTGTCAGGGAGAGCTTAAAGTCCTGAGAATGACAGTGGTGTGGATTACACAGACCGTTATAACAATTTGTCAGGTTTTACGATGTTGGCGGTGTCTGGAATTTATTCCTGGAATCCTTTATGCTCCACCGCATTGTGACTTACAAAGCCAACTAAGATCTTAATTTGTTCCTTCATGCATTGTTCAACAAAAGTTATTTTTAAAAGATGGATATATTAAATCATTATATTGTAATGACTAATATTATTTAAGTTAAGGTTCACTGTTAACTAACTTTCTTTTTTAGCTGGTTGTTTTGAAGCAAACCATTTTATTTTAGAGATGGAAAATGTAAAAATATTTAAAACATGAAATATCACCAAATCTCAAAACTGTTTTACAAAATACTAAAACACATTTTTCTGCCTTAAAAAGGAAATTACAAGTCATGCACCTCAAAACAGAAAACGTTTATATAAGGTTGCAGGTTGTGAAGTGGCACAGTCTTGTATAATTTGTTTTTCCATGACAATAGACAAAAATTGGCTTGTTGACTTGACAAAAAGAAACAAAAACTTTTGGGTTAATATTTCTTTATACTTTTATCTTTTCTGTAACCTAGAGCAGTCTGTCTGTTGGTAACCGCATTTTCCCCAGGATTATGGAACTGGAACCTGGGGCTAATATAAGGCAACCAGACACAACACCACTCATGCTTTGGCTACCACAGATCGCTCAAGGCGGGAGTCAACAGCCAGATCATCAAGTTGATCACAGATGTTTTTTTATGAGCACAAAGTTTCTCAGAAAGGAAAACTTGTTTTGCTGTAATTAGCTTTTTCAGTGTCTTCTGTCAGAATGAAAAACCTGTAATTACTCTCCAAACAATTCTTTCAGAAGGTGGTGTTTTGTTACATCTGCTAGCTTCTAACTAGAACAATATTTCTCCTGACTTCTTCTGCTTGACTGGGATTACACTATGAATCTTAAATTTGATAATTCACATACAAGCTGGCAACTTTCTTCTCACTAATATTGTCTTGGGTACATATCATGTTATGCTTTGATGCCCTAGTTGTTGTTCTAGATGTAACATCATCACTCTTTGGTAACTTTTGGCTGCATTCTTGTCTGCCATTTGTTCCATTATCTTGATGTTCTTTAAAAACATATTTTCAGTCAAACAAATAAATGTTACCATTATGAGCTACAAGTCTGAACACCACTTAGAAGAAAAACTTGCAAAAATCTTGAAATGTTACCAAGAATCTCAAGTCCCAAGATTCTTTTCATTTTATATGTATGTTTCTCATTTTAGTTTGAAGTGTGCTAAAATAAAAATCAGCATTGTGCCAGCCATGTCACAACTGTGTAAATTTGAGAATTGTAGCTTATTTACTGTACTGTTGCATAGATCACTGCTTTGCACAACATGCTTAATATCTTGTTCGGTAATTGGTGTATTGATTGCTCACGTCAGTGTGATTTAGTAGAGAAGCAGTCATGTGACAGCTTCAACAATTCAAGGCCCCCTTTGTCCATTCATCAGCACCCCTGATTGGACCCATGTCATGGTTAGCTGCAGGCCCATCAGATAAAGATCAGTGGATGATTGGGCACACACATTCTTAACATGGCTGACCCGTGACATCTCTGGGACATGCAGGGAGCCCGTTATTATGTGCACAATGCGGCGCTTTCTTCCCTCTTATCTTTGCTGATGACATTGAGAGTTTTTGCATTAACTCATTAATGAAACGTCTCATCATTAAAGGCATCACTGGGCGGGGTGCGGCTGCTGTGACATGGCTCCGCCACCGCGGGCAGGAATGTGTCCGAACGTCAGCGGGCTTCTGTGTGCTTTGTTGAAGACATGAAGCTGTCGCATCAGCAAGTTCCCTTCTCGCATCTTGTGTTTTGAAGGCAAATGTTGTATTTATATGTGACATTATGCCTTTTCCAGTGTATTATGAAAAATTGCAACTGAACGTTTTATTGGTGTTAATTAATAAATCACAGACTTTTTTGTAAGTTATGGTAATTAGATGACTGTTCGTATAACCTGAGTGTCAGGAATCCAAGCATCTCAGAAAACTTTGTAATTGTGCTCTATTTTATGTAAAGCCTATCAGGACATCACATTTATCATGTTTTCCATCCGCATCCGTCCGTCTGTCCAAATGGATAACCAACCAACCATTATCTCCCATTTGTCTGGGGTCAGGTTGCTGAGGCTGCAGCCCAAGCAGAGAGGCCTGGACTTCCCCCTCCACAGCCACTTGGGGCAAATCCTCTGTGGGGGTTGCTTGGTGTTTCCCTCTAGGGTCTTCCTCTGAGTCTTCTCAGGCATGTCCTCGAATGGGACATGCCTGGAACAGCTCACCTATTGCCTGGAACAACTCACCAGCATCTGGTTAGGACGCATCCTAACCAGATGCTCGAGCCACCTCAACTAGCTCCTCTCGATGTGGAGAAGCAGCAGCTCTAATTTTTTTCTCAGGTTTTTCTTTATCAATATGATTTTGATATTTTCATTTTTAAACTAGGACTTTTAAGTAAATTAACCCTCTGGTCATCTTTATGCAATATCTTTGTAATGAAAAGTTTTCATCACTTCATATCACAGGTATTCCTCAACAAACATGTTATTGGTGTTATGCAATTCAAATTTTTAATTTACCTTTTATACATTTGAAGAAATATCATGTTTTATATTACTATGCCTTTATTCCGTAAGTGGATCCAAAAGGACCTGCATTCATTTCCTATGGAATTTAATGGGAATCTTTGTTTCTTACCAACTGTGAGTGTCAGGAAAACTGTTTTTTGTGAACCATACACACTGAGTCCTAAGTCTCACCCCTGAATAATGATATTTTGCAAAACAAGAACTTTTACATATAATTATCTTTATTTTACCTCACAAATGTGTGTGTGTCGATCATCAGTGCTGTGACATTGTTATTGTCACAAATCAACCGATTAGGCTTCTTTGAAGTTAGCTAATACTAGTTATCTAACCAAGCTAGCTAACATTACGACCTATACTTTATTGTGCATGTGTATTATTTGTGTGTGTGGCTTTGTGTGTCTTTGTGTGTGTGTGTGACACTCTGGATGAGAAACCCAAAAGAGAAAATGTGTTGAATGACATGCAAAACCTGGGTCATGTCCAAAAGAACGAGGTCACGAATACAAGCGGCCGGAATCAGTTTTAGTTTTTTAGGGTGTCTGGGCTCTCCCTTGGAAAGAGAAGCTCAGATATCCAGGAGGGAATCAGAGTAGTGCCGCTGCTCCTTCATGTAGAGGAGCCAGTTGAGGTGACTCTGGCATCTGGTTAGGATGCCTCATGGACGCCTCTCTGGAGAGGTGTTCCGGGCACGTCCCACCAGAAGGAGACCCAGGGGAAGACCCAGGACATGCTGGGTCTTCCCCAGGCCAACTGTTTCTCAGCTGGCCTGGGGATGCCTTGGGATTCTCCTGGAGGAGCTGGAACAAGTGGCTGGGGAAAGGGAACTGTGAGCCTCTCTACTTAGACTACTGACCCTGCAACCTGACCCCGGATAAACAGAAGAAAATGGATGGATGGACAGACAGATAAATAAATGCACATACATACATGCACTCACATGCATGATACACACAGCACAATAGAATACAGACAGTAAACTAGCTAGCTTGGTTAGCTAGCTAGATTCAAGAAACATGCTCTTCCTGCCCCCTTTTCCCTTCCCCCCGCCCACACACACATAATGGACGCTGACATTGTTCCAATATTGCTGTTGTAAAATTGCTGTTGTCATTTCGTTTTAAAAATATTCTACAAATTGTCACAAATGTTCTACAATTTCTTCTAAAAATGCCTAAAAAAGTGAAAAATGAAAAATATTTCAAACAAGAAATAATTCTTGTGTGAAATAAAACACAGCAAAAAGTATCAAACTAAACATTATTTTGAATCAAAATGACAAAAGTAGCATAAAATCACATTGATTTAAACACGGGTCCAAAAAGACCCACTCATGGAAGACTACAGTCAATATGTCATGCATCAGAGGGTTAAGGTTTCTTTTTCATTTTCAAATTCCTTAAATTTTTACTAATTTTCATAATGTAATAGAAAAAAAAGATTAAATGAATTCCTCTTTAATTAAACTGGATGGGTACTTGAACTTACTGGACTGAACATCCACTTGGCTGTATTGGATTTTAATTGTGACAAAACTGAATTTGATTAAAAGAAACATTAACTCTTGCAAGGTAATCACTTCTTCTATGCCACCTGAACTACCTTGTTTTTATTCCACCATTCTCTTTCTTACGTTGAAGACATCACACTGTAATACATTTGCACAACTCCAACCCAGTGTTTGGGTAAGAGATTTTAACTAATAGTTGTCCCATGCAGTGCTCTATATGTTTACCCCATGAACAAAAATAGGTGCAAATTCTGCATTTATGTAGGCTTCAGAAAAAAAAAACATTAAATCTTCCAACCATAAACTTCAGTATTACTTTTCATTTCATGTAATATACCAACATAAAGAATCACATCACTGTGAAGGGGAAGACAAACAAGAAGCTTTTATAGATTCTTCTCTTTTTATACAATTCTTTCCAGACTAACACAATCTTACTCAGATTTCAGATGGAGAGTCTGAAGTTATCAATTTCTTGCCAGAGAAAGAAATTTATAACTTCAATTTATCAAATGAACTTTGACTGGAGCATTCAAACTCATGCTGAAATGATTCTATTTTAACGTTGGCTATGTTGTATGTTTAGGACATTCATCACTATTGTGCTACAACATGAACCATCATGACGTCTCAGGTCTTTTGCTACAGGTTTTCTTCTAAAGTTGCTTTGTATTTATCTTCATCAATCTTCCAATCAACTCTAACCCGCTAAAGAAAAAGCACCCACACAGCATGATGCCGCCACCACCATATATCCTGTGGGGATAAGGTATTCCGCATGATGTATGAATTGTTGGTTTCCAGCCACTCATTGTAGGGTTGTCAAACTCTTTCCATTTTCAAATGATGGATTATAAGGTTCTCCATGAAATTTTTAAAGCTTGGGATATTGTTTTCTCTTTAAAATTCTCCATGGGTTTCCCTGCCCTGTCTATTGTATTTTTATTTATTATTTATTTTTTTTTTACCTGATGTTGTCCTCTATCAAATCTCTATGGATTAGCTATATGTATTCATAGCTTAAATTACACACAGGTGAGTTCTTGGTAGTGGATTTATTTAAGTAGCATCAGAGTAAATGGTTCAAAACAAATGTACATCAAATCATTTAGCGTTACAAAAGTTTTACCTTTTCTAATATCCAAATAAAATGCATTGGTGCTTGGGATTGTATTGTGATAAAATGTAACAAAATTAAACATCTATGAAAACCTTAGCAAGACACTCTCTAAAAACACTTTCTTATCTTTGATAATTTGCCATTTCTTACACTAGGCTCATTCAAATCATTGAAGCGTATTAAATCCTGCTGTGATTATGTAGTGTTCAGAGGTATTGATAAGGTTGTAGGTTATAGTTGTGTGTTTGTGTGTGTGTGCTCGCCTCATGTGTGAAGTGGACTGGAGCACTTTTGTGCAGCTCATGTAGTAATGCTGTCATTTCCACAGATCAGTCACAAGCAGCCTTTTCTGTGTTGTTTATGGTTATGTCACCACAATTACAAGAGAGAAGGGGGGCAGATATAAAATGTCTGTGAAAGATTGATAGCTTTGGTCTTTAGTTCAATTGTAAATTAGAACTGCAACTCCCTCTGGGACACAAGGGCCCTATTTATGATTAAGAAAGAGCCTCTGTAATAGAGCGGCAGCAGAAAAGTTTGCTCTCTCTCACAAACAGGCAATTAGCTTGATGAAACGGGTCTTAGTTGTTTTTTTTTTCTTTCTAACTGCTGCTGGGTATTGCAAAGCCATATTATTATGGGTATCCTCATAGTTTATGGTATTATTTTCACCTTGAGCTGCAAACAATATGGTGTTTAAATAATCTGTGACATTTCTCTGGAATGGCACCATTTTATCACTATTGAATTTAGGGTAGAGCGCTTTTAGAAGTAAAGAGAGGCGTTTATTTCCCAAGGTGGCAAATATCACACCATAGTTTTTAGATTGCTGAGACTCTGTAATGAGAGTGTAAGTTATGCTGGTGGATACGCAAGAATTTTTACTAGTGATTATTTCATTCCTTTTTTGAGCTTCATTAGCACCTTCTGTTATGACTAACCTACTTGTACATTAAATGTGTTCATTTTTTCGCAAATGTGCTTTTTGAACAAATATACACAATGTTTCCACTTTCCCTCCACGTTTTCCTTTACATCATCCAATCTCTGCATTGTGGACATTCTGTTGTGTCCATTATTCAACTTGACTAAACAGATTTTTTCCGCCACTGAATGTTTCTTGGAACAGATCAATCACACCCTGCTTTTTTTTTGTTTGTTTGTTTTAGCAAGCTGAGCTCCAGTATTGTCTTGCCATTCCTACAGTAAAATTTGGATTAAAAGTGTTGCAAGGACTCTGTTAACAATCTGAAAAGTTAAACAAGTGATGCATGAAGGTATGTTTGTACACTGTATATATTGTATACAATTGTATGTAATGCTGTATATAATTTTGATATTGATCGACTTGCAAAATAGTGACGAATGTACTGTAAACAAACACAGCTTTCTAATAACACAGTGGCACAAAAATATAGTTATCTAACATAAATTACCGTGTGTACAGTTTTAGACTTTATTCCGCACAGGGACATCTCACTAAATTAGAATATAATCAAATCATTAAATCAAAAAATTTCCAATGCACACAAGGTAAAATATTTTATTGGTTTATTGTGGTATGTTTTGATTTTTATAGCTTTCTTCCAGTAAAAACTAAAAATAAAGGTAATGAAAAAGTCTATAATACATTAATCAATAATGAAAGAATATATATGTGTGAAAAGATCAAGGCTTTCAGAGTCAGAAGACTGCTCGCTTTACAGTGGTCCAGCAGTCATCATTCTCCACAACGAGGGTAAACCACAAAAGAGCATTGCTAAACAAACCGACTGTTATTTAGGACCTTATCTAAGAATATTAACAGAAATTTCCGTGGAAGGACAATGTGATTTTAAAAAAAGGTACACAAACAACAAGACTACCACAGTCTTGAGAAGATGTGACGCAAACTCCATTCAGCATAGACTTCAGTTCAATGTCCCAACAAACACAGTCCACTGCCGGATTCCTCGTGTTAAGCCCCTTCTGAATGAGAAACAATGTAATCAGTCTTTGACCTAGGCTAAGGCTAAGAGAGTGGTCCAAAGTTTTCTTTTCAGTTAAAAGTAAATTTAATATTTGATATGGAAATCAATGTCCCAGAGGATGGAGGAAGAGATGAGAAGCAAAGAATCCAAATTCCCTAAGGTGTAATGTTACATTACCCCAGTCAGTGATGACCTAGGGGCCCATATGAGTTGCTTCAGTTGGTTGACAGTGTGTTACTGAGTTCAGGGTCAAGACATAGAGCACTTCATGCTTTTCTCAGCAGAAGAGGTTTCTGGAGATGCTCATTTCAGTTTCCGTCACAACTTGGTTTTTGCCCACACTGCTGAAAGTAGCAATACATGCTCTTGTGACCATGGTATCACAGTGCTACACTGCAGAAAGAGGCAAAGCTCACCAAGCATGAACAATGAAAGACATAAAGACACCAGGTGTTGTTAAGAAAAACAAAAGTCATACTCTGTCATTTACTAAGCCAAATCATGCTAATTGTGATATTTACAAAAATAATTAGCACAGTTTTGTTAACTTGAGGTGTGACAATGAGTGGTGTCCCATCACATCTCTCCTGTCTGAATTTAGGCTGTGTGGGCGTTCCTGTGTGGAGAATGCATGTTCATCCTGTGCGTTTTTTACTCCAGCTTCCTCTCAGAATCCAAACCATGTAATGTTATTTACTGGCTCTAACCGGACTTTGTGTGTGACTGTGGCTATAGTTGTATAATAAAACGCACCACATCTCTTTCAGCATCAGCCTACTAGTTTACCAGCAGTATAACTCTGCCAAAAGCTGGTCTTCATGAAATGTGTATAAAAATCTGAAACCTTTTTATTTTAATCGGTAATTCTCTCCATCTGTTTAGGTTAGTTATTGTGAACAGCATTTTGCATGTTCAAAAAGTGTAGTCTTCTTCAAAAATGATTTATTTTTGCCATGTCTTGGTAACTCATTTATGCCATACTGTATTTTCAGATGATGGGTTGAACCTGAACCTAGCCCCACTTTAATCTTCTCCACAAGTATTTTGCTGTTTCCTTGATTTTCATGATTCTATTTGTTCACGACTTCACTTTAACTATGCTACAAGTTCTTTTTCCATATTTTCTCTTACTTTTCATCATCTTTGTAATTAGTTCTGGTAAATGTATTTATTTTTTTATGTACTGCAATGAAAACACAGCAGCCTCATTGGGATCCTACCTATTTGTTTGGCTTGCAAAAGGATACTATGGACAAAGTGTAGAGCTCATTACATGCCATCCAACTGAAAATCATATTGGAGAACATTAGATTATTTTATCCTAAAGGCCATGAAATAAGCAATTTGAAGTGTGGCAGTTACAGTTTGTTTGAACAGGCAATTTGTGTTTATGTTCTAGTTGGACAAATATACATACCTCAGAATTTGACAGGAGAAAAAAAAGTAAGCAAAAAAGAAACCACCTCAAGGTGATGCTTGCAAAATCTTACTTTGAATTCTTAGAATACCTTTTTCAATAACCAAATTAGCTTAAGTAACACCCATCATCGGATTTGACTGAAGGAGCTATCGAGTGTCAGCATCAGGTGTTTTATTTGCCAGTAAGCACTGATAGTTACACCACCTCCTCGTGTTCGTATGGTTTTACATACACCTGCCCAGGTCCCCCGCTGATGCTGGAAACTGAATGCCTTGACTCTAATCTGTGATGCAATCAGGCTTTTAAATGTATGACTGCCACAAATATTGATGTAACAATTAGTTCCCTGTCATATTTTAGAACTTTACATTGTTGAAATAGAAAAAAAAAATTCCTCTTGTTTTCTTTTATTAAAGGACATATTATAGAGTATCATTTTAAAATCAATATGGCAGAATTTTGTAGTAATCTTGCAAAATATTTTTATGTTTTCTTAATATTAAAACCCAACAAATTCCCAATATATCTTTGCCAAAAACATTGCGCATATCATAATAATTGAATTCCGTCCATGGACTGGAACACACATTTATTAAAAATGCCTGTGCCTAGACACAAGCTGCTATTTTTGAGTAAAAATATAATAGTTTAAACTTACCACAGCATTTATATAATACTGTAGTTTGAACAGTTTGTTTGTAGGTGGGACTCTTTAGGTTCCACACCATGACTCTCTTTAATTTCTGCAGCCAGCACTATATCTAAACAGTCTGATTTATCATATTTGTGAACATCGGAAAAGAAGGAAACTACAATGCTCATGCATTGTGCTTGGCAACAGGTAGGGGAGGGGGAGCAGTACTACAATGAGCTCCTTACAAAAAGAGAAAACTCCAGTGTTTTCTTTAACATCTGAAAGATAGAACTTTAATTTGTAGGAACCTGTTTTTTCTTCATTTGTTTAATTGAAATACCTTTCATTCATTTTGTTTTAAAGATCTGTAAGTTAAATAAGTCATGAAGAATTTCGTAACACATCTATCATAAATTAAGTATCCACAGAGCAACTTCAATATTTGTTCTTAACTTGACAGTGAAAGTAAAAGAAACATGTTTGTTTCTTCATATGAAGTTGGAGATCGTCTATATGGATTGTGTTTTTTCTTGAGTCAACTTCACATAAAAACACAACTTCTCTTCCTTCTTACCTTGCCACTGTTCTTGTTGAGGTCTCAGTAAATTCCCTTCTTGTTCCGTTGTGGTTATATTCCCGCCATCAATCAACAATGATGATCAATCAAATGAAATTAAATCCTAATATTAATATGAAAACTTGTGCTCTGAGATTTAAAAGCTGATTCCCGTGGAAGTGAAGAATTCCAGAGAAAACATTAAAGGGTAGCTACCTTTGTTTACAGCTGTCAGATTTTTTTCAGCATGGAGTTCAGTTGCCAGAAGACACATCCTGTTTCTTGAAGTACTTTTTTGTAACATTGCTCAATTCTTTTTGTGATTTTTGGATATGTTTTTTTTTTTCTGATTGTTTCTTCAGTTGTTATTGCTAATGTTAGTTCAGCTGGGAGATAAGAATTAGAATCTACCATTTCATAACAGTTTTACTTTATCCATATCGTTCATCTTTACTTTTACCAAAACATTGTCACTGAGACATTCAGAGGAAAAGAAAGATACAGTCTGTTAAGTCAATTTAGAGGCAAAACTTAGTAAACCCCCCAAAAAGCAGTTTTTAATTTATTTGACCAGTGACAAAATAACATAACATGTGACAAAAAACTCAGAAACATCAGTGACTAAACAGAGGTCATTTATTTGAACTGCATATTTTATTCTTAATGTTGGCAAACCACCTTCTCAATATATTAAATACACTTTTGATATATTTTTGTATCAGTCGCTTTAAGAGAACACTTATGGTAAAAATTACATTTATATATATATATATATATATATATATA